>JAOBAT010071268.1:0-21833 GCA_026413305.1 Hydrozoanthus tunicans | reverse complement strand
GCTCCAGGTATAAATCCCACAGTTTTAGAATTGGCGCAGCTTCTTGGGCCGCAGCAAAAGGTTTGTCAGACGCACAGTTTAGGTCTTTTGGCCGGTGGAAGTCTAATGCTTTTCTAAGGTACATTCGGACTCCTTCGCTTGGGCTTTCTTAAACGAAGGTAGTTCTAGCCAAGCCACTCGTCCTGCGCCCAATCCTGCCATTTGAGGCCTGAGAGACAACATCGAGCAAGGGCCGGTTTCTCTTGTCTCTCATTTCCCCTTAATAAGTACTGTTCTAGCGCTTAAATAAATTACAAATGCCGAACTCGTCCAATAAGTTTCACGGAGGCTTAACTGTCTATGCCGCAAGCAGCAACAAGGGAGTTTCGAGCAAGAGCTGATTCCTTTCCTAGCTGCTCTTTGCACCTATTTATAAAAAAAAAAGAGTTAAAGGGAGGGCTTCGGCCAGCAGCTGTTGTCCTCCGCCCTAGGAGCTCGGTCCGTTATGTTATTGCTTTTATGTGCGAATGAGGTCAAGGGGGTATTTCGAGCAAGGGCAGATTTCCCCCTTTCACGCCACTGTACCATCTTACTAAGTTTTAGCCCTGACGAGAGTTCGTGCAAGAGGTGTTATTTGTCACAAAGGCCAATTAAGAGGTAATTGTCGTTTTACTTAGCACTTTTGGTTTCAAGACCGAAACCATACATTGGAACTTTGAACACTGTGTTATTGGCAACCCCATAGTAGGGGGTGTTATTTGTCACAAAGGCCAATTAAGAGGTAATTGTCGTTTTACTTAGCACTTTTGGTTTCAAGACCGAAACCATACATTGGAACTTTGACCACTGTGTTATTGGCCACCCCATAGTGTCCATAGTAGGGTGTGTTTGTTTAATTACCTCCGTGTGTTTCATTACCTCGTTGCTTAGCTTGGATTTCGCTTGCGGAAATTTCCCTTCACCCTTCGCTGGCAAGGGGTACCATACAGTTATATAGCTCTTATATAGTCGTTTACAAATTTTAAGTTGCAAATAAAGCGGCCACTCACTCCCTGAGCGGCCAATTTACGCCAGCTGTTGTGGTCTTTTTTCCTCCCCCTCTTTCCAGCGAACAGTGCTCTGTCCGAGTATCGCACGCCTGAAACAGTTATCTTTGAGACTAGGGTTATGTAGCGGAACAAGGAGCATAAATGCTGGTTTGGTTTCGATGGTGTGTCAAAACATTAACTGTTGTAAATCAGGTGTTTCAAAAATAGATAATTGTAGATACACTTTTTCATTCGTCGATAAAGAACAATTACCTTCCAACTGTAAAGGGTCGACTAGTATCGAACCAAAAAAAGTATCTGAAGAAGATAAAAAAACAAAACAAAAAGTTTATACTAAAAAATGGCAAAATAAAACTTTTGAATGTTCAACGTGTAAAAATGTTTATAAAAATAATTACAGATATTTGCATAAAAAATATTGCGAAAATATAGATAAACAAGAAACATAACATTTCTTTATTACCCTTGTAATGTAATGAAAAATGCTAAAAGGACATTGTATGATTCTTGCTGCAATATTAGTTTAGATAAGAATTCATTTATTAATTCATTTCCTTTCTTATTCTTTAGACAATATTTTGTCATGCATCGTAAACAACACGAAAAGAAGATTCTCGACACATTTCCTACAATCTGTTCTATTAATAGTAAGGTAAATTTTATGACGAAATAATGTCTTACATCCTTGTAAATCGTAATTTGCGTTTCTTTGTCATGAATATTGAATGCAGGATCTTTAATGATTCTTTCGCCAATTTCATCTAAGTTCCTATCTATGAGGTCCAAAAGAGATTTTTCATGCGACACTACCTAATAGCTTAGATAATATTTTCTTAAGCTTTTTCCATGATTTTCTTGAGCTTTTCTATCGAATAAGTTTCTTAACTAAGAAGTGCCTTATCAAGAGAATCATTTAACTCTTTTAATACCGATTCATATTTCTCTTCAGAAAATTGACTTATTAATATTTCTTTGTTATTACGTACTAATCTGATCGTTCTAAATAGCTCACATATGTAAGCATTCTTAATGGCTTTTCTGTCATTGCCACTTAAATTAAATGTTTCCATTTCTATTAGTAGTTCTTCTAAATCTTCAAGATCATAATTTGAAAGATCGAACATTTCATCATCGAATTGTAATTGCTCGTCTTCTACATCTTCGATAGATATTTTTATATCTTTAACGTCAACTAAATCGTCCATATATAATGATACATTATATTATATATCTTTTAGATCTTTGAATTTTATCCAAGTATTAAAGTTGTCATTATAACCCTTCCGTTTAACTAAAGCTTGTTTTTTCTTATAGTCTCTTCTAATTATTTTGTCGATACGAAATACGTCTTGTTTGGCTTTCAGTAATTCTGGTTCGTAAAAGGATCCTTGTATTTCTTCGTTATTGAGATCTTTTATTTTGTAAGTAATAGGATTAGTATATTTGATTTCGTCTATTATAAACATTTCTTTAGTCCAATTTGGTAAGTAACCTTTATCAAATACTTTTCTTTTGTACTTTGATATTCGAACCATGTCACCAATCTTAAATTTGGGTTTAGAAGATGATTGAACCATATCACCATACAAATTAAAATAAACAGTTCTTTCATTTTTCTTTTTGCTAGCTTCTATAGGTGTCATCTTTATACTTGAATGTTTAGTATTGTTGTACTCTTTTACTATTTTAGGTAACATATTGATATACTTCGTATCGCCTTGTATGGTAAATTGCTTCCACATCTTGTTTTTGATCGTTCTATTCTATCTTTCACAAACTGACGATTTTTCTTCGTTCTCAGTAGAATATAATGTTATTTGGTTTTTGTCTAGTAAATCTTTAACGTGTTTGTTATAGTATTCTTTACGTTTATCGGTCCATAAATATTCTGGTTTACGACCCTCTTCGAAGATGGTCTTTAATGCCTTAGCATCTGATTCTCCCTTTTTGTCTTTTAATGGAACAATCCATCCGTATTTACTGAAAGCCATGAGAAGGTGTCTATAACCCTTATTCCATTTACTAAAATTTTGCATTTCAACGAGATCTGAACACCAAATCTCATCAATGTGATTAACAATAACACGCCGTCGAGTAAAGTTACGTCTAATGGGTTTGTGTAATTCGTCGGCTAATTTTTCTTGCCAATTTTCTTCACTCGACAGCGTTTTCCGTTTTTTGAAACTCCCAATCCGAGCTTCTTTTTACTTGCTATGGCTGCTTAAGCAAACTAGTCCCCCAAGGTCTTTTCCAATATGGAATATTTGAAATCTGTTTTAACATCTCACCATCAGCTACATGTTTGTCAGAAAGTGATTTAGCTTTACTGTAGGCAATATCGTGTTTTTGACATATAGCATCAAGATTATTAATTGGATCTCTAATTTTTGGATCGTTACTTGCGAAGCGTTCTTGTAAACGAGTACCTGGTCCACAATAATTGTATTTTTTCCAAGTGGTGTCCTCATATGAAGTTCACCGAGTTTAGAAAGCTTTTCTTGGATATCAAAACTTTCTCCTGTTAGTAAGTGAGGATTCAATCGATACAATTCGTTGAAATAATCTTTATCTGAATTTCCTGTATTATACCATTCTGGTTTTACTATGTTACCCCCAAGAAAATGCGATAAATTGTCCATTTCTTTAGAAACAACGTTATCTATTATTTTGTTGCTTTTACTCTTAAAGAAGTTAATTGCGAATCTTTTTGATTTTCCATTTTTGAGTAAGTTCTTAGCTCCATCTTTCAAGCTACGGCCTAAAAGATGAGATCCGAATTTGAAAAGCTCAGACGAAATGTCTCCTCCCTTTTTAGTGCCCTTTTTAATGAACAACGTTTTAATAATGCCACAAGAAGCACATTGCGTTTTGAGCATCCAACGAATATTTTTGGTTACAACATATTTTTCGCTTCCTGGTATGGATTCTGTAAGCTTTTTTTCTTTCACGCAATACGTTTTCATATACATCAAATGTTATATTAAGTTAAGTTAACGTTTTCTTACGAATCTACATTTCGTAATACCACAAGAAGCGTACTTACTCTTCATCATGTAGCGGCCATTCGTAGTAGTAACATAAGTTTCGGAACCTGGAACTGATCCTGTTTTTTTTCGTTCTTTAACGCAATAAGTCAACATCTTATATATGCGTATTAGATAAATGTTAATTTCCCTGTTCTTGGATTATTCATGTAAACTTTATCATCTTCTAATTTACGAATACAACCAACCAAAATACCTATAACAATTAACGTATAATGTTTAGTGCTTGTTAACGCTTTTCTAATTCTTACGAGTTTTGGTTTCATGTAATTACAGTACACTAAAATATTTAATTAAGAACCTATGATTGACGCTATGATCAGGATTGAATTTTGTATTATGAATTACATTCAAGTATGGTATGCCTTTTTGTCGTTCTAATAAAAAATAAATACACCAATAGCCACATAGCACTGAATTGATTTCTTGTATCCAATCATTGTTGTAAATTAAGGTTTTATTACTCGTTTTAAGATATCTAACTACATTATTCGGCATTATCAAACCAAAAGAATCAAAATATTCGCAATAGTTATTATCAATGTTACGGTAACAAACCCAATGATTTCCAGATTCATTTTGGTTATCAAAATTTGACAATACCACATTCGTACTTTTTTATTTTATCTGGTAAAACGTACGTTAACGTCTTTAGAATAAACATCTCTAAAATGCTTTATACCTAGTTTTCTTACCCAATCGTATAAATCAAAATTACTCAATGGTGTGTTCATAAAATGTATTCTAGAAGAGGTACTCCTTTGAATGGGCTGTTCTTGCCCAAAATTAGACCTTCGCCGTATTGATTGAAAAAAAAGGGGTCTCTTCCTATTCCGACTATACGTTTTTTTTTTACGTTTACCTTTCCCATGAAATTTGGGAGGCGGTGGTACATAAATGCTTCTTTGATTAGACGTAGTAGATACAAGACCTATAGCTGTGCCTCCTCCTTTAAACATGTCCATTAGCATAGGAATTCCTATGCTTGCAAGAATGGTACCAAAACCGGCGCCATGTTGTTCTTTTGTAAGTTGAAAGTAAGGAATGCCGCTTCCTGTTTGTAGTGCCTGTACGATTTGTTCTTTTTGCGCTTGTGTTAGGTAATCTTTATATTGTATCAATTTATTGACTTTATTATGAGGAACAGAAAACAAGCCCGAACCGCTTACGACTTTGTTAGCCAAACCTGCAGAAAGCCCTCCAAGAGCCGATAATCCTAGCGTTTTTCCTACAGTAGGCAAAATACCCTTTACAAATGGAAGCAAAGAAGAGAACAAAGATCCCCCATCTCGTTTTCTCGAGTTTGCTTTTTTTTATTCTTTTTATTTGCGTCTTAGTTAATAATAAAGAATCTTTTCCTATTAAATGTTCGTGCTTTAATCGTATAGTAAATGGAGCTTTCTTCACGTATGATCGAGCCATTTTCTCTTTTTGGCCTTTGGTTAGGTGAACATCATATTTGAAATAAGACATATACTATTATGTTATACAAAATTGCATATCATATTAGTTCAGAAAATATTAATTGTTACATTAGTTCAAAAAATATTAATTGTGACGTTAGTTCAAAAAATATTAATTGTTTGTTAGTTTGAAAAAAAATATGCGTAATTTAAGCTCGAAGCAATACCTTACCACTAGATTGTATGATTTCAACGTCTTGTTCGTATAAGACCAATGCATATACACTTTAACTGACATTAGTTCCATCTGATAATCGATATTTTAATGTTAGTTTTGTAGTGCCGTCTTTAATATCCTCTTTTTGCTTAGTAAGATCAAAATACACTAAGCCAAATATCGTTCCATAATTACTCCTAGTAAGTAAAATACCTCCTTTGAAATCGTCAATAGCATGCACATACTTCATTAGATCTCGAAATACTCTACTAGGGTCTGAAGAAGGAACATATTCTGTTTCGGGGTAAAAATTTCCATTTCCAACTTCGAGTTGGATTGAATCTAAAGTTCGAGCATTAGCTACGCTAAAAGTATCGTATAAGAACATGTTTTCAGCAAAATTATCGACCCTAGCATCGTTTTGAATCCAAGCAAAAACATGCCGTGGTTTTGAAATGCCTGAAGTTATCTTAAAAGTACCTGAGCGAGCTTGCGTACTTGCTGATCTTTCAACAAGTTCTCTCAGATAACTCCATTTATGAGGAGCAAGATATTTGCTAACAAATTTTTCTTGACCCAAACTATTAGACAATATTCTTGGTACCCATAGTTGAAATCTTTGAACAATAACACGTCGTGTATCTTCACCCCAAATTAGATTAGCATCGGACTCTAGAGTAACTTGAATTTCTAATTTGCTATTTGGAAGCAATTGATCTTCTAGAGCTTCAAAAAATCCATAATGATTTAGGGGAATTTCGTAAGAAACGGTAGCACTATCGCCTAAAAGTGTCTTTCGAAGGGTAAAACCAGAATTGTAAAGAGCTTGAGCTGGCCTGTTTTCGTTAGCTCTTGTCGTATCTAGGTAAAAATATTGATTCGTTGCTGTAGTTTTAGCATAAGAAGTGTCATACTCTAAAAGTGTTCTTATATTAGACTTCTGATTTGCGAAATTGTTATCGTAGACTTGGATGCCATTATTCTTAACTGTAATTGAACGAATAAAACTATAACTATCTTTGACTAATCCTGTTCTGTCGGCCTGAGCTATGTTACCACCGTCAGCTACGAGGTTAACAACGAAATCAATTTGAAAACGAGCATTATACCAATCTAAAGCGCTAACTTCTCCACTATTGTTAACTACGAAACGATAATTAGTCTCAGTTTGTCGTTGGTCATTAGCGATTGCACTCACTAAAGGAGTTTCTAAATCGTAAACTGCATCTTCGTAACGTTCAATTAGTTTCTCATCTCTAAAACTCATTCTATACTAATAACATTAGATAAAAATTACCTTCTTTTTTTCGTTCTTTTTTTCTTAACTCCAGATCCCGAAATTATTCTTTGTAAGGCTAAGTTAGTATCATAACTACTATTCGATGTTCCATTGTCGTAAGCATTATGAAACATTATGTCTTGAGGAACTTTATTAATAGATTTCTTTTGCAATAATCCGACAATCTTATCACCTGCTTTTTGTCCGATTCGATGTTTCTATAGCTTTTGATAAAGCTCTTTTTAAAAAATTTTGCGCAGAATCTTTAACTACCTTTTTTCCCAATAAATTCAACGTAGAATCTTTGATTTTCCTAAAAATTCCGTCTCCTTCTTGAACTAAATTATCATCGTATATGTGAACGAGAGCATATTTTCCTAGCTTAGGAACGTATTTTCGTTTAAATTCATGTTGCCTCATATATTATTAGTTTAGGTAAGATTCTCATAAGTAGGTGCTTCTTAGAATTAAATTCATGTGCCAGTTGATTCCATCTAAATTTACGAATCTATTCAAGCTATCTCGGACATAAAAATGAACAGTAGAAATGAAATTTTTTTTTATATCATTGAAGACTCCTCGTAAGGGTTCTATCAAAAAAGGACGACCTCCATCAACGAGCAAATCATCAACTAAATCACATAAAATATGAATCGAGTTTATTCCGTAAGTTACATCAGGGAGCCTACTCCCCCTTTCTGTTTCACTTACTATTTTTTTTATCGAAGCCGATCAGACCTCCGAATTTCGTACCTTCTAAGTCTAATCTATAGTCACCAAAAATTTCTACTACTACCTTGTAAGTTGTTAAAATGAAAAGTATGTTAATCTCAAAGGATCCGTCATTTTTCACGTCGCCGTTTCTTTTCATGATTTCATGAAGATAATTATTCAAGTCTTCATAAGAATAAGTACCATCGGGAAAAGTAACGGTTTTCCATGTCGAACCTTTGTCGTGTGAGTATTTGATAATGTGATTCTTATATGCTGCCTCGATATTATGCCAAGAGTACGTCATGTTTAATCTATCAACACAAATTTGATGCCTCATATTTTCATCAAGAATTATCGTGGGTTGGAATTTGATTTTGAAATTCTCTACTTTGTGATCTCCGTATTGTTCTCTATTAATTGACGAAATATGTATGCTTCTTTCAACGTAATTCGTCATAATATTAGAGTACATAATTTTCTAATATCTTGTTCATTTCTGCAACTGAAATTTGTCCAAGTTCTCTTAACTTATGCGCAATGGTAATAACTTTCTTCTTTAAGACTTCGTTATCGTTACCAGCTATGATTTCTCCTATATTTCTTTCTAAATCTTTAACTAATTCGACAGGATCATTAAAATATAAGATACCTGAGCCTAATCTCGAATATTCTTAGAAGATTTATGAATAGGAATTTCTGATAGTTGGTTAATTTCGTCAAAGACATTTCTTGAAAAATTGCTATAATTCTTACTCGAATTGAATCTCTTAGTAAACAGATCTAAAGTATCAAAATCAACGAATCGATCATAAGCTTTTTTACCATCTTTGTATGCTATTAATCTTAGGTTACCTACTAGTTTTGGCAAATCAATAGTCAAATTACCATAGGAACCATCGCCTTGTACCTTATAAGCATTTCTTTTTTTCTGGTTGTAAATACCAGTTCCGACTTTAAAATTCTTTGATGCTTTAATCAACTCCAGACGTTTTTTATAATCTACAAGATAAGGGAGTTCTTTCTTATGTTTTCCGTAAGCAGATATAGTATTTTTGTGAAGACCTTTAAGAGGACCTCCCGATTTTTTCGAGTTCTTAGGTATATAATTTTCTGATTTACGAATCTTATCTCTCACTATGCTCATATTATGATCCAAGTATTTTTCTTCGGAACTCATCAACCTCGAAGGTAATTGAAAATTATAAGCCTTAGTTACGTCTCCATATTCTTCACTTATGCCTAAATCAGGATCGTAAACTTTTCCTTCTTTCTTAGAAGAATCGTCATCTTCTTCTTCGTCGCCATAAGCTAACGGTTTTAACAATATCTTATCGTATGTTAATGCATTTTTTGGATCATAATATATTGCATTAACAATTTTTTCTTGATTATCTTCTAATTGACGAATTAGTTCATCTTGCTTCTTGTCTATCGTATCCTTAACCTCATCTTGCTTGTCAAGTAAAGGCTTGTACGTTTCTTTTACCCCTTCGTACTTATCTTGGCTCTCATCTCTTTCTTTTTTTATTACAATACGTACTGATGTTATGATATTGTCTGCTTTTATTTTTTATTGCGTGTATTTCTTTAATTTATCGATATCCATTATACAATTGAGTTATATAAACTTATCTTAAGTTATTTTTTCTTATCTTTATTTATCTACAGTAACATATATAATGGAAATTCCAAATTACGATAACGATGCCGATCAATTTGATAGCTACAAACAATTGTATCCTTTCATGCCGAGTAAAACGTTTCGAATGCTTATTTCGGGACCTAGCGGTTCTGGTAAGACCAACGTCTTGATGCACATGCTCAATAAACCATTATTGTTTTATGATAAGCTTTACTTGTATAGAAAAAACTAAGAACAAGGCAAGTATCAAGAGCTCATAAATAACTTCGAAGACATTAGTCAGCATGTTGGATACGATGTCTTAGAAAGTAGCAATGACGAAATAATTCCTGTATCTGAGCTTGATAATGATAGTCAAAAAATAACTATTTTTGATGATTTCGTATGCGAAAGAAACCAACGTCCTATCGTCGACTATTTTATCAGAGGTCGACATAAGAATTGTAGCGTGATTTACTTAAGTCAATCATTTTATAAAACTCCTAAAGATATTAGATTGAATTGTAGTTATTTTTGCGTATACGAATTTCCAAGTAATAGTGAACGGGGGTTAATAACTCGAGAACTTAGCGTGAGTAAATACCAATATAACGATGCGACAGAAAAACCATTCCTTTATGTTGACAAACCTAAAAAGAAGATAAGCAAGAACTTTTATGGAAAAATTTAGTCTATCTCTTTGTTATGGGAATATTTAATAGCGATGAATCAGGAAATCCTCCTGTCATTGTCCAAACAGGTATCAATTATTATCAACGCAAAAAATTCTTGATAAATGATTCGAAAGTCGGAGAATGGATCGGAAGATCACCTCTTTTTGGTAAGATTGATTTAGGTTTTGATAGTACTAATGGCATTATTTACAACATAAAAGCAAATCTTGTATCATCAGAAAAAGATTACGTATTTAACTGGAATACTTATATTACGAAAATCATGGAACAAGATACTGAGGTCAATTTGGCATTTTATTATGACGTAGTAAACAAAAAACATTTTAATACCGCTGTAAAAATTTAAGGCGATAAACTAGAGCTTATTACTAACGATACTAAGATCTCAGTTTACTTAACTAAGATCGTTTGTTATAGCTTTATTGGTTACGTAACGGATAAAAAAGGACCCATCGGCCCACGCGGTCAGGGCATTAATTTTGATAAGGATGGTAACTATGACTTCGAAAATAAAAGAATCGTGAATCTTCAGGAACCTGTTAATGACAAAGATGGCGTCAACAAAGCTTACCTTTCTAAAATCCCTGGGACGGTTTTGACACGTTCTATCAAATTAGCAGGCGGTTTGAGCATGGAAGGCACTCCATTAGATGGCTTGCAAGATCCCCCATCTCAATCATTGTCTAGTGCTACCAGTAAGAAATACGTTGATACTCTCGTAGCTGCTCAAGATGCAGCAATGAAATTATACGTCGACAAAAACGATCATCAAAAAACAATTAGTACTAAGAACTTATTTGTACTTAACGATTCTTCGTTTTCCGTAGATAATAGTGTCAGCTTGTTCGTGTTCAACGAATTCCGAGACTATACTAGAAAATATCACTTAGAAAAAGGTCACATTGTTATGGCCTTGAGTAAAGAAAATTACTTTCTCAGAACTTCTCTTGGTTCGTTAAAAGTCGGTAATTATGGGTTGCGTTTTGAGGCTATTATTTCAGAAAATGATCCTCACGACAAATTTGACATGACCGTTGTTGATACGAACAACTCAAATTCCGCGTTTGATATCATTACACGTTTCAAAGAAAGAGTTAGTAATCATGCAATCGTCATTGATTGCAAGGTCAATGTTAAAAAAGATGGAGTAGTAATCATACCTATGAACTTAAGTCATTATATTACTCGAGAAATTGCTTTATTTATTTATGGATCTTATGGAGATTCTTACGTTGATAAAAATAATTGTCGATAACATCGATTGGTCAGAACAATTTGACAAGACTCTCGTGATCCCTAGATACAGAAGTTTAGAATCAGGGGATAGGCAACATAGGATCTTAATGAAAGCGAATTTCGACGTTAATAGTAAAACACCTCTTAGTAACTTAGTTTTAATCGTGAATATTCGTTCAAGGATAATTATGTTGGCGATAGTACTAAATACATCATGTTCAACTTACAAAGGGTAGCAAAAAACTTAGGCATATGGAACATTTATTGTTTTGATGAGCACGGAACAAGTCAATGGTATACAATAGTGAGTAGTCAATTTACTTGGTCAGGTTCTTCGAAAACAATTAATTTGCTTGAAAATTGGGGTACTTTATTTCGCATGTATCACGTAAGTGGCAACATCAGTAAATCAGCAATTCTATTTCCCATAAAGCTCAAGACAAAACACAGAGCTGTTAAGATAGGATAAAAAATTATCTAACAGTAATAAAAATTATCTAAAAGTAATATTATGAGTGAATCGATGATGATGACATGAGAGAATTCGTTAATAGTCGATTATCATTTTGGTGTATTTGGTACTATGTTGGTCTTAGTAATACGTTCAAATACCCCAAGCAAACGGCCGACAACGGATTTACATCGCCGGCTATGAGCGTTCACCCTAACGAAACGAGCAAGATCATCATCGTATGCCACGATTTTGACCGAGATGGGGTGCCGCATTCATCTTGGAGTTTGGAATATGAATTGAACTATGTTCTTGACGACAAAAGTAAACACAAAAAACTATCGTTCAAGCTGACTTAAGTGATCCCAGACAACAATTCTTCAAATTGATGACGCCGACGGTCAAAAGAATCACGTTGACATTTTTCAAAGTTATAAATTAAACCAAACTACAGATTACGAAAGAATTAGACTATTAAATATTGGAATACGACAATATAAAGGGACAGTTCATGGAAACGAATCAACGCTTCTAGTAGGGTATCGCAAAATCCTTACTAAAAATCTTGTTTACATATTATAGTATATGACATTACGAAAAAAATCAACAGACGACATTATTTTTTGTTGGAATCACGTTAGTAATAAGTTTAATGCTAACGAAATTAGCGAATTAAAAAAGTATTATCGTATTTATTATCGCAAAGTATGGCCTTATAAGCATGCAGTCAAACGGTTCAGACGATTAAAATTCGTTGGAGACAGTTCTTCGGTTATTTTTGCTACAGGAGGCATCGTTAGTTTGATCGTCACTGGCGGGGTTCCTTTAATAGCTGTTACTACTATTTCTTTACTAATTCAATCATACATGAAGCATTGTCGTTTAGACAGCAAGATAGAATTATGCTCTTATGCTTTTAGATCATATCAACATTTATTAAACGAAATAAAGGTTTTCATGAGATCTGGAACATCAAATAACGAAGAATTGCTTAGATCCATGAAAAATTTAGATAATATCATAGCCGATTTGTGCCCGATAGTAGATAAATTTTACAAGATGTACGACAAAAAATATGGCATTTAGCTATCAGTTATATAATTAATCTTTTCCCTTTTTAAATCCATTATTAAATTCCAATAATATTCACATTTCAAAAAAGTACATTTGCGAATTGACAAATGTATTGATTTTTATGGTAAATTCAATAAATTATTTAAACTTATTTTAAAAAATCCCAAATAAAATTACGGCAGTCACTTGACCGGATCACTAATCGCAACATGAAGGGAAAAAAATGAAAAAGAAAAAGAAATGGAACCCAAACGTTGACTCGTGGTACCACGAGTGACAAGGCAAAAAACAGTAGAGTTACCCTCAAGAAGTCAGTGTTAATGCTTGAGAATTACTCGTGAGAGCGAGAGCGTGACCGACGCGCTCAATGCATGGGATGTTCAAGCTCTGGGTGCATGCCGGCTGTTCGAAAGACAATTATCCTTAGTTCAGGGCTAGTTACCAAGGCAACCAATAGGTGTTGTTAAGAGTAAACCTGGATTAAACTTAATCGGCTTTCAAACAACCGGCATGCACCTAATCTTTATTTTCTTGAATGGACCCTCAAGTAGCGTATTCTGTTCTCCATGCAAACAATACCCTTTGCTGTTAGAAATGCTTCCCTGAACTGTAACCTGTATTTTTCCCTCGAGGGCGTTTTTTAGTAAAAAAAAGTTGACTTAGTTTTGGTTTTAAAACTGTATTCCATCTATTATGGTTTGATATTACTTTAAGCTGTAACAAGTGATGTACAATTAACAAGTGATGTACAATTATCGCCTTACAACAATTTGAAATTGACCAGCAAGTATCCAAGGGTCCAACCAGGTTTCTGATCATCAAATTCGTTGGTAACAATTAACTTGAACCCTTTACCTGCTTTCAATCCTTTTGCTAACAGCTCGTGAAAATACACAGCATCGAGACAGTTATGTTCTTCCAATTTATCTTACTACAAATGGACATAGCGGCTTGACCAATTTCATCGATCGTGAAAGAAGACGGCTCATTCTTTAGTGTACCGATGCCTTTGAGAAAATTGTAGACATTAGAAGAAATGTAAAACTCCCTAGATGTACCTCTCAGGTCAGGAAGTTTTTTTGAGCCATCCTTGCGAAGCGTTTCGTCGGAGAAGAACAAGGAGTCGATGATGCTAGCACAGCCCTGAAAATTGGGCTCACCAGAGAGATTTGCTTTCATTGTTCCATTAACCTGTTAAAAAAAGATATACGTTAAGGCGCATAGTTCATTCTCTGAGAAGTCACGCATGCATTAAAACTCGGTACCAGGAACTTTAGCCTTTGGAGGAGCAAAAATTTTCGTCACGTGTAATCGGTAGACAGAAAGGAAGAAAATCTTGTTCAGGGAGAATACCGTACCGCCTTATTCCAAGACTACTGTTGATATAGCTACTAAAAATATATATGGATGATGCCACTCTATTTCTTGACTATACATTCTTTTTTAGCCCTTTAAAGTGGTAAACACCGAACCTAAACGTTTTTAGTAGAGATTTTCTGATGTTACGGGTAGATGCGGAAGCTTTGCCATTCATGGGAGGGGGGAGGGGGGGGGTGCGGGGTGGGCTTTTAGTGCCACTCCAACTCCAAGTTTGAAGCGCTGTAATTTAGTTTACACGACTTTATAAAACACCACCAAGTTTTCGGACTTTACCTAAAACTTAATTGGCAATAATATTGGCAATAATGACTTGGAATCCAATTTTTGTGAGTTGCCAAGTAACATGATTTTGATTGACAGCTTTTTCAAATTGTTGCTTTTTTTGTAGTTTTTTGTTTAATTGCATTGTAGACTGATCAATGCTTTTAGCGACTTGAAATATGACGTCACTTAAAATATGGCGTCATCAATGTTTTTTTTCACTCGGATTGAATTCTCAAAAATCTTCATTTGAGGTTGATTTGTTTATGAAACATTTTTATTAGAAATACTAGGAAGTCAAAATAACGTAAAAACTATGTTTTCAAAAGCTATATTGGTACCATGTTACCATAGGCCAATGACAACACTTTTTGACCTTTCTATTTAGTATTGAATCTTAAAAGAGAAACACAACATTGACCCAGATGACTTTGTTTTAGGCTCCTGTCGCTTTTCAATTGTCGCCGCTTTCATTTAACTTACGTATACCAAGGAACTGGTGCAAAGTTTAACTTCTTCTTGTTGATTAACTGATGAACATCGACAAGGCTTATATAAAACTTGTTTAGCATCAGTGAACTGACTAAAAAGATAGCAGTTACAAAATGAAACCGAACGCCCTCAAAATCCGTAGGTAATCCATTAAAAAGTTTACAAGTACAATAGATTGCGTGTGTAACAGCGGCAATATCAACTTTAGCTCGCATTTTGTATTCCTTCTTTTCAAATTTCTCGTGTCTCTAATTTCTAGGATAAAAGTGCTTCAATTCATTGTTAGCTGTTTCCATGTAACTGTGCCTGTGGTAAAGTTGAGTGATTTTTAATTTCGTATCGTCGTTCACGCCAGGTCGTTCATATAAATTAGTTGTCGCACAGATCATCTCTCCGTTTTGATTGTCTTTTGCATTTTTGAAAAGCCTTGAACGGCATTTTTTTCTAAAAATTAACCAGGTTTTCTTTTTCAAACTCATGATCCGTATTGTAGTTGCCCTTGGTTTTGAGTTTGAAACTCGTTCATACTATAACCCGGATGCTGTTGCTGCCCGAATGAATTCTTTCGGACATCATTTAAGTCGTACACTAACTTCTATTGCAGTTCCTCGCCGCAATCTGACATTTTTGTTCAATAAATGTTATAAGAACACTGATTATTTGCAAGAACTGCCGTACAGAATGAAATATGCATATGAAGTTTTTTTAAACGGCGCCATGACGTCAAGACTGTTTACCCAAACCGACCGTGCTTCGCCCGTACCAGATTTGCATTTCGCTTGATATGAAACTGACAGAAAGCAATCGACTGAGGGTCTATATTATCTTTGACAAGTAAATCTTTAGCGACTTATATCCGTCAATTTCATAAATTCTTGCACCTCTTTTTTTTTTTTTTGACTTGTCACGTCTATCAATTCAATTGAGTATTTCTTACATGCTTCCTCGTGAGTTATGATTGCATATAGTTCCGGCCATTTGAATCGACTTCGAGCTTAAAAACTTTTTTGTTAAGTGTTGCCCGTCTCGCCCTCTCCTGCAGAAGTTCATCACAATATGAAACCAAACATGAAAAATGAAATTGAAGACGAAAAAGAAAAAAATTTCACTCGTCTTCAGTGTTCTACCTTAGCTTGTGTTTGGAGAGAGAGAGAGAGAGAGAGAGAGAGAGAGAGAGAGAGAGAGAGCTTTAAGATGACGCTAGATGAAATGACAAAAACTAAATAATCAGGATTTACTGTGTTGTCCGTGTCTCGCGTAGAGCCTACGTAAATTTTTATCAAGTTGCCCGACAAACATTGACTAGAGAGAAGTTTGGATATTTCTTGTTTTACACCAGGCTAAAATTTAAGGTAAAACAACACAAAACTGTTTCATAACTATTTAGTAAGCTGCAGAACAGGTTTGTGTTTTTTTAAACGCAGCTTCTTTAATATATTGTTTGCTTGAATTTGGTGGGGCGGAATTAATTAACTTTCTTCGACAATGCTGAGTTTCTGTCCAGTTCTTCCTCCGATAGTCTGGCAAACCGCGAAGTTTGATGAACGGAGTTGCTGTCTTTAACTTTTAGGCCAGCCGAAACTAAGCACGAAAGTAGGCAAGTCGTCTGAATTTTTGTTGTTGCTTGATTGGTGTTCTCAACCACTTTTTTACTCTTTTCTACTTTTTGATTAAATTGTTAAAAATACAAAAAGAATACTCTTTAGGTAAAACTGAAAAGAACTTGACGTCAGCGTGCTACCATGGCCAATATGTCATGAAAAAGTAGCCAATCAGAGCTCTCGAACTCATTTATCTATGTTATAACAACTAACTGAATTATTATGAAATTGTAGAAAGAGAAATTCTTCCTTAGAAAGAGTTCTACGGTAAATGCTCACCGGTCGAACAGCCAATAGATAATCAAATATCCTAAACGAAAACAGTAGAGCACGCACATTTTGAAATGTTATGTTTCTGTCGTTTCCTTTTGTTTATAATATTTGCATAATTATTCTTAAGTATAGACTTTGCGGAGACTTTAAAACCTTTGAAGAAAGAAATGTCCCAAAAACTATTTACACACAGTTACTGATGCTTCGTTATTTCGATCGTGCAAAATTGACTTAAAATGGTATGGTATGGCTAAAAATGCTTGTTTTTTTATAAAATTACCTCATACTTCTTTTTAAAACCACGGAGGTGACATGGACTCTTAAACTTAGCCCTTGAATCCTTTGCAGCCATTTTGAGCACGTATTTGTCAAAGCGGTCTCTCGTTTCTTTATAACCTAACTTCTTGAGTTCTTCTGCATAAACGTAGACAGGTTCCGGTCCTCTATAATAAAACGGCACCATGTAAGGTATCGAATCGAACCTTGTAACCTCGTACGAAACCTTTGTCGAGAAATCTTCCATATTCAGAAAACCATAGGTCTGTCAACAAAAATAAAAGTAACAAAATATATAGTTAAATATATAGTTGTTATAGTTATAGTTGTCTTTCACAGAACAGACCGAGGGAAAATTTTTCCCAGACAGACCAAGCAAACAAGGTTATTAAGATGTTTAATACATGGCTTCAGTTTTGGATCAGTAAAAACAGAACAAACCACTTTCGCTGTGCACGATTTTCGAACAATCAGCGAGCAGGATTTGGTTGTTGGCCCTAGAAGTTTGACTTGCAATATAATGAGATGTGTTATTGATCAAAGAACAGTTGTGCCGAAGACTTTGACAATCACTAAAATAGCAAGTTTTTTATCCCAAAATAGTAGAGTGGGGGGGGGGGGGGTCAAAACCGCCCACCCAACACCCCACTCCTAGCTACTATTTCTAAACCAATCGAATTGCGCGTAGCCGAGCTATTATATACAAATTGTGCTTATAAGTTTTTTTGTAGAAAGTGTTATGTAACACGATATTTTATTTTGCTAAGACGTACGTGTTCTAAATTAGTCAACAACAGAAAAACAGATGTCGCATGACATTGACCTTACAATTAATATGGCTGATGCAATACCCCTCTGACTTGATCCAAGTTCTATGTAACTCGTAATGATTGTTCAGATGTTTCTATCAGCCAATCAGTGATAAGGAGTACATTTTGTATATATAGATCAGCTATAGGTTTGCAACACACATTGATTTCTGCTTTGAGTCGTGTAACAGCTCTGAGCTACCTCACTTGTTGGAAACCCATTTTAATTGATCAGAAGTTCGGAACTGCTCGGAAAAGCGTCAGTAACCAACTGAAATTAAAAGTGTGTGGGCAAGCGGTAACATCGTTAGTCGAGTGAAGCTTTTGCTAAACCGTATGGTTTGTACGGAGAGCGATCCCCATTATTATCTCTCGCACATGTAAAGCCAAGCGAATACAAGATCAAGAAATAAAGGCTCCACCAACATAAAATGGAAGTAGCGAGAAATTTGTTGTTTAACAGAAGACAGCAAAGTGTGCTTATTCGATTCGCCTCATTTAAACCTTGGTATGTTGTTTTTAACAATAGAATCTAGAGTTTAAAGTTTAACATGTTTGTCATCTCTGTTGGCTTTTTATTCTTTTTTATTTCTTATTACCCGCTTATTCTTAACCAATATATAACCTTTAATTAATTTTTTAGAGATTTCTCAACCTCCCTTTTATTTTCTACCCTCCCCCATTTATTTGGCACCTGAGAGTATGGTAAAAGTTCACTAGGCCAAGACTCATTGTTCTTAATTATTTGGCGATTTAAACCTCTATGTGTGGTTTAAATCGAAAAAAAAACTAAGGTACTGCAATACATGTCTTTGAAAACGAATTGTTCGGCGAGTGTTTTCTTGATCAACTCATCCCCTGATTCATTTTCCCAAGAAGATTTCCAGTAACTATACCAGGATTGGTTTCATATTCAAACTCTTAGCTTGGTCAAATTGAGTTACATCCTCTGATTCTCTCTGAACTTCGCTGTATTAGCGATGTTAAAGTTTAATTACTCTCAATTTCTGCACCGGACAAAATCGAACCAACTGTCGTGTTGACCTTTCCGAAAACTTTAAAAAGTCGGCCCCGAGCCTCAACTTATTCTTAAACAATTCTTAAATTTTGGCTAATCTGAGCCTCGTTGTCCTTATAAAGTTGTTCTTATAAAAAAGAACTTGTGAATAGTGACAAATAATCAAGATACACTCACCTGCGCATCTTTCGAGAGGAGAGCGCCTTTAAAAAAATTAACTGTTATCCATGAAAAAAGAACGTTTTGTGATCTTTTTATTTTTCCGACGTATGACTTATTAAAGCGAAACGGGTTAACACATTTGTCCCCCAAAATTTTCTTAATTGGCTTTGCAAATGGTCGAGTCTTCAAGCCAGCTGCTATCTTCAGAAAAACAGTGGTATTACTTCGTGCGCGGGGTGGCACCACCTTTTTCATTTCTTCAATCAGTTTCGTCAGGTAGGATCGTATGGCACTCCCATTATTAACAAATGATCTGATTCCAGGCTCAACCTAGGTTCAAGGTTATTAAAAAAGAAAACTATTAAAAAGTTACAGTTTCTCTGGTTAAAACGTTAGAATCAGTTCTTTTTCAGAAAATAGTGAATCAAGAAATAAATGTTTATATTAGGTTTTTTTTATAGAAAGACAGCAAAGCGTGCTTGTTCGTCGCGTTTTAACCTTGGTATATTTTTTTACCAATAGAATTCCAAAAAAAAAACCCTTGAAATGAAAATGCAACCATAACACCAAAGTATTTTGCTGGGCACTGCAGAAGGGAAAAAGACTTTTATAAGTGTACCATGAAACCAATCGGTTAACCTTTTAACAAAATAAATAAGCCCATCCATTTGCCAAGGAAGATTTTATTCCGGGTATAGCCCAAGAGTTTAAGTGCACCGTTCTTTTGCGACAATCAAAATTTTTGAACAAAAAGTTACAGCCCGCGTTGAGTTCGAAAATAAAACATTGAAAGACAACTACAAACCTGGTTAATGCACTCGAGTAGTACAGCAAACAGACAAACTAATGCTTACAAACTAACACTGCTCGTTCGAGCCGCTTTGATTGAAATAAATAATATAGACGTTTTTAAAATACATTTTGCGTTTTATCGTGACGCACAATAAATGTATAATTATACATCTAACACAGGCTTAGGGGCATTTTCTCTCGTTCCTTACAATTTCTGTTTTTCCACTTTGAAGCCCACCCGGATTTAAGCTCCCCCCGCCCCATCTCCCCCTCTCAGAACCCTCCCCTTCACCGTTTGTAAGTTCTCCCCGAAATCTATAAGCCCCTGGCTTTAATTTGTGATTTTTGAAGTTTTGTTATAGAAGCAAGTTCTTTTCTGCGTGAATAAACTGTTGTCAAGCGCAAACAATTTCTAAACAAAAAGCTCTAGTCACCTAAATATTAGAAATATACATTTAAAAGCATCCAAACAAAGAATTACGTCAAAACAGATAACCAAGTCTTTCTTCACACTATCAAGCAGCAGTTTCCTCCTACCTTCATGAGACTTAATGCTTCGACGTCATTAGGCCCAGTAACTCTTTCTTGATTGTTGAGGCAAAATTTAAAAACGTTCAGCTGGGATGCAGATACAAACATGTCGATCACAACTCCATATTTGGATGATGTGCAACTACTGTAACACGTGCACAGGCGTAGGCCCAAGATCCAAAATATAACAGCCACTGGTAAAGCTAACACCTTGCAAAACATTTTTCAGCTGCCTGAGCAAAATAAAAAAAAAGATCTTTGGCAATCGACTTATTTCTTGTTAACTTTTAGTCACAAGGCTATCAGAGGTTTCAAATGAAGTATGGATGGCAGTTGAAGTTGTTAAAAATTAGAAGAGCATCGAAGTAAATCAAAACTATGAAATATACTAACCCTATTCAGACTATCCCCCCCCCCAAAAAAAAAAAAACACATTGAACAAAGAAACTACAACAACAATAAGGTCAACTGAGTCAATGTGTTTTTATTTTTCAACAATTTGATCCAAACTAAAAGATCAATTAAGAAATAAAACTTGTTCTCCGTGCCTTCATAGCCTGGTGAAAACCGAGGCGAACGTTTGGGAGAATTCAAAAGCAGATCAGTGAGTCGAGGGTACCCAGTACTACACTGAATAATTAAAACTTGAGTAAACGATTTTCGGTCCATCGGTAAGTCGATTTTCGGTCCATCGGCTCCATCATACATTGCAGCAAAGCCGTCGTGTCTTTTCTCCTTTCCTTGGCGTAATCCTGCTGGTTCATATGATAGCATTCTCTGTCGTTCATCAAGAGCGTGCCATCAAGACTGTGTTCTTTTCTCCTTTCCTTGGCGTAAACTTTGCTGGTTCACATGATAGCATTCTCTGTCGTTCATCAAGAGTGTGTTACGAGTTTCGCTGTTGATGGCTGAGCTGCTTTTCAGCTTCTGAAGATCACAGGTTTGTGCTGAACACTCAATTTCTGTTGTTGTTTCAGAGTCTTCAGTTTCGCGTCCAGCATATTGTTGGATTCTTTATTAAACGCAGCATTTCCAGAAAACTGAATGCTTTTATTATGTGGAGGGCAATAATTATAAGGTAACGTTCAATTCTGTTTTCAGCTCTAGAAGACTACTTTTGGAGTAATCTTCGCCTTGCTGTTTCGTACAGGACAGCTGCGGCAAAACCCTTGCTACCAGACTACAAGAACTCCAGATCGAGCGGCAAGGGTTTTGACCTTCTCCAGCTATGACGCTGACGCTGACCAACGAAAAACTCATTCAGCTGTAATGGTCTTTAAATCAATTAACGGTCTTGTCCCTAATTATATGGGCTCAGTATTTAGCGACAGAATGTCATCTTACTCTCTAAGAAACGCAGAGAGTAGGTTGGCTATTCCTAAGCCTCGTACAAATTTTTTCAAAAATAGCTTTAGCTACAAAGGTGCAATGCTTTGGAATAGCCTTCCTATTGGGTTGCGGCAGGCAGATACCCTT
>JAOBAT010071257.1:0-21835 GCA_026413305.1 Hydrozoanthus tunicans | reverse complement strand
TTATTAGAGAGGGAGGCTTATTAGAGAGAGGGGGCTTATTAGAGAGAGGGAGGTTTATTAGAGAGAGGGGGGCTTATTAGAGAGCGGTGGGAGGCTTATTAGAGAGAGGGAATGGCTTACTAGAGAGAGAGGGGGGCTTATTAGAGAGAGGGGGGCTTATTAGAGAGAGGGGGGCTTATTAGAGAGAGAGGGGGCTTATTAGAGAGAGGGAGGCTTATTAGAGAGAGGGGGACTTATTAGAGAGAGGGAGGCTTATTAGAGAGAGAAGGGGCTTATTAGTGAGAGGGGGGGGGGCTTATTAGAAAGAGGGGGGCTTATTAGAGAGAGGGAATGGCTTATTAGAGAGAGAGGGGGGCTTATTATAGCATCTCAATTTGCTGTTTTGCACTAGGCCCTTCAATTTTTCCTTAGGAAAAACTAAAGTAACCCCATAAAAAGGAGGATCTACCAGTAATATAAACTCTAGTGTTCCAAAATGTTGGACTGTACTAGTTATAGTGCCAAAAGAGGTGCTTTATTCTAACACTCTCAAGAATATCCTAAAGTACATTTGTTTTTTCATGCTCATTGTAAAAAAAAATTTCATACTGAAAACTCTGTAACTTTGTTTGTATAGTACAGCAAACAAAGGTTCTGAAACTCAATAATAATTATTAGAAACAGAGAGATTGTACCAGTCACTCTGATGATCATAACATTTTTACTATGATCTATGTCTGACAAATTTGGTAAATTTCCTAACCAACCTTAGGAGTTTTTGATGGCTGATCAAAGTTCATATTCTCAGCACTAATCAGCTTACTTTCTATTGTTAATGTAAGGAGAATTTCAATGTTGACCAGTGTTGTAGGAGTGAAAGTGTAATCAATCGGCTAAATTTCCTTATTACCCATACTTCTTAAATGCATATTATGCTTTTTTACCTTCAAACCAAAACATCGATGGTAAACCTTGCTTTGTGAGCAACCAAAAACTCTCGAAAACACTGTTAGGGCTAGGAGTAATGGTTAGGGTTTGGGTAAGGATAATATCTTTTAATTCCCGAAACCGAAATGTGGAGTTTGGCAACCATAAACTGCATGAAAATGTGAAGTTGGCAGCCATTACTGTATGCATCATTAAGTAGGGGTGAGAACAGAAATTTTACCAATCAATCACCGATTAATGAAATTAATCCAATTTTGCTACCTTTGAGGCGCTTTATAATTATACTACGTGATTTACATAGACATCTCAAATAGCCTGAAAAGAATAATAAATTTATGCACAGCAATAATGCCTTATTACTGCAAGCAGTCATAGTTCATTACCATATGCATGCAAGTTAACAATGCTTGAGTAATAGCAAGATTAACTGGTAATAATTATGTACAAGTCTGGTTACAGAAATACACATTTTTGTATTCCTAAATACGGACATTTTACCAAAGACACGTGTCTTTTCAGTGTTGGGTAATCTGAGGCTGGAATAAAACAAACTTTTGCTTTCAAAATATTTGTGTTTAGCAAAGGCTGTGCCTGTGACTACAGTAGCGTGTTTTTATACATTTGGCACTCGTAAATAGTTTTCGCATGGTGGCCCTGTACGTACTCTGTTACTGACAGCGAAATACGACAGACGGCCAGTTTTGAAATTCAAGTTATTCAAGTCAAAAAACCTCACCTCTTGTTCTTCATCTTCTTCTTCATCCCAGTTATCTTTCGTTAGTTCGTTTGCTGCACGTCGTTTGGTTGACATACTGTTAAAATTAAAATCAGTTAAACTAAAATTCGTAAATAAATCTTGCTCGAGATCAAACGGAAAATGTTCCTCACAAGGCTGGCTCATCCGGGCCTTTCAGCTCCAGTCTCCACGAAAGGGCTGGGTGCCCCCGGCCAGCCTCACTCTGGTGTCAAGGTCAGGGTTCCGTGTTTTAATTTGCTGTATTCCCCCGAAGTGCGGTTCTTATGGAACTTTCAGCCGCAACGCGTTCTGAAAAGCCGGTGAGCAGTACAAAAGATGTCGTAAAACAAGTTATATCTTCGTTTTACAACTAGAAAATCGACATAAATTCGGCGTAGATGATAATGGAATTAGACAAGTTGCAGGCACAGTTAAAAAATCATATTCAGCAACATCAGGTATGTATAAATTTTCTTTGGGAAGCTATTGACACAGTTTCTCAGGTTTTGTGAAATGAAAATTATGCGTTGTAGTATGACTATTGTTTCAGAAAGTGCAAAAATTTCCTAGTTTGAAATAATGATTGTTTGTTTGAAGGACATCTTTGGATGGGGCTAGGTCTTTTTTTAAATGTTTTCTTTCGATTTGTCGTACTTGGTTCTCGATCTCGTCAGTCTAGCATATTTAATTTTGCCTTACCACCCCCTAGGTCGGCCGAGTCTGCGAAATCCAACCAAACACGAAACTAGGCCTCTACTGTCAAACTAACTGAAAAGTTTTTAAATCTCTTCCAGACTCTTGTCCAACAGATAAAGACAGACCCACAGGTACGGAAAATCTTTCTCGCAGTCATATTATAAATTCTGTAGAGCGGGGACTCAAACCGACAATTGTTTTCAAGATAGTTTTGGAAGTACCGCATCGGCTGATAAGATTTATGTTGTTCACTTGTTAGAATCCTGAACTGCAAAAGAAACTTCACTTTCTTCAAGCGCACATCACAACTCTGAGCGAGCAACAGGTGAGAGAAAGATTTTTGGTGTTCGTTCACAAATGAAGAATGCTTTGATTGTGAGCGAGAAAGATGAGCTTGTGGCTTCGAGCGGAGCAAAACATGTTGGGCGGCCACGAAATTTTGCATCTCGCACGAAAAAAAGCATTCAGCTTTCGTTTTTGCCAGGATACTTTGTTGTCTCCGTTAGTTATATCGATTCTTATAAAATGGTTCCGAACTTGTTCCGTTCCAAGAATACTTTTGGATGCTGTGTTGAATTTCAAAGATACGTTTTCTCAAGGCAAAACACTGTTAGATTGTAAAGTCCATTGTTTCGATTTTTCAGTACCACAAAAAATGCAGCCGACCATACCCATTGAAATATATTTCCGCAGGCGTACCGCCATCTATGAATTAAGCTGACCAAAAAAGTTCTGAAACAGTGTTCATGTTCTGTCCAAGAATATTAATAGTCAAATTTGTTGTAATTTGAGATTCTTTCGAGAAAACTAATCGGGTTTGTCTGAAACAAGTTTTGACTTGTATATCCAACTATTGAAATTCCAGTAAAATTTTATTTTGCAAAAATATGATCTTTTCCATTCGATAAATTGATTTCAAGTCCTTTAAGAAAGCCAGTAGATCGTTTTAATGGTTAAGGGTGGCTGCATGAATAAAGAGAAACTGTATGTTAGAGAATGAATTTTATGAAAAATGCGTTAAGTGGTTAGAACCTATTGACAAAATATATATCTTCAATTCACCTATATCCAAATTCTACGCTAACACAACAGACACGAACTCTATAATTATTCCCAATATACATTTGTAAATAGAAGAGTTTTAGTAGCTCAAAGTGTTATTTCGTCCAATGGAATTCAGATGGATCAAGAGTAGACAAGGGCAAAAAAAGTTTGTCTTTAGCAATTCACTGAAGCTAAGTGTTGTGACATTTAAAAATTTTGTTTGCATTGAGCTGTATGTTAAATTTAACACAAAGTTATTTGTCAATAGTTTCAGCCATTGATCGAAGCAACAAGTTGAGGCACAAATAATTATGGTTACAGATCTTTTCTGGCTTTTTTAGACTGTAAACAAGATTCTTTCCACATGAGTTTTTATAAAATAATTTTATTTAATGGGAAAGAAAACAATGATATCCCAAGAAATGCTGCTTTTCTTCTGATGGTGGGGAGAGGAATGGGAGGGGAGGGGGTGTTGTTTATGATATCAACAATATAAATGCCTTAATAAGCAAGTGTGAGGTCTGTCTGAAAAAAATTTGCGTAAGATATTTCACAGTACAGAATGAGTGTAGCAAGGTTATCAAGATATTTATTGCCTGGCTTTAGTTTTAAATCAGCAAAAGAGAAAAAAGATTATCTCTGTGCTCTCATGTTTTATGAGAAACCAGTCCAATAACTTCTCAGTTCTGTATGTGAAATTATGGGACCAATTTCGGCCAATCTGCATGCAGGAATTGGTTATTGCAGGTCCCTAGAAGTTTGACTTACAATGAGATAATATGTAATTAACGTTACTTAAACCTTCCAAAGAAAATAAAAAAATTAATTAGCAGTCTATAAACTTTGAACTCAGGAGTCGGTAATAATATATATTCGATTATAACTTCTGAGACAAAAATCCACTCTACACAGAAATGGACATTTTTGTCAGTCTTCCACTTTGTTAGCAATAATTTTTAGCAAACTAAATGGTTTTATTTTACAAATATTTACAGTCTTATCCATGTGGGTGTGTGTGACTCCTGCACAATGCAAGAGACACCTTTTTTTAAATAGTAGCTCATGATCAGTGACAGTTTTTTATCAGACTTTTCTACACTGATACCAAATATATGTTATTGTTGAACTTTTAAGATTTTTCAAATCAATTATTAATTGCCCTGTACTATTATTAGATGTTGAAGATTTTTCTACCTTGTACCTTTGTTTCACTCTGTACATATTGGCTATTACTCAGAATACCAGAGTAGTTTATTAATGTTCTTGATTTAACAAAACAACAACCAAACTGTTTGCTTCAAAAAGATAAAATGTACAAAGTTGACCAACTTGAATGCCAAACATATTTCTTCAAAAAAAAATTATCTAAAATTTAAAGCTGGATATTGGTGACCCTGTTAAAATACATTAACATGGCAGTTTTCTATACCCTATTTCTAATTCTCACCAAAAAGATATTCACAGGTTAATTGACCCTACAGTGTTTTCCCAGGATGTGAAAATAGGCATTGCAAAAATATTTTTATCATCCACTCCGCCTAACAGTATTTCTTTTTCAAGCAAATAATTTTGTATAAAATGACAAAAAAGTAGGCATCGCAAACTAAAGAGTTGCTGTAGGATGCGACAGCTGATGGCTTATTTTGAAAACACTGCCCTATATTAAGCCAATTTTCGATACCCTAAAAATTCTAACTCTGCATTAGAAATTAAGGTGCTTGTGACATCGGTTGACCTTTTTTTTTTGTTTTTTTTTCAGACCAAAGTTGTCAAACAGCTACGGCAAGGATTTTTAAATCCCTATAACAAGAATGATGTAAGTGTCAAACTATGTACTCGTAGGAGAAAAGTTTATGGGCACTCAGATTGGACCACTAGTGCGTTCAGAAATAATTGAAATGAGAAAAACTGTTATTCAGGGCCCATCAGCATTTTTATCTAACCTTTTCAGTCCTGGCCTAGCATGAACATCCAGCTTCTCTCTTCAATTGTTCAACACAAAATATGATAATTATTGTTAGTGTTGGAAAAAGTATCAGACCAAAATGATATAAGTGACTTTGTATGAAATGTTAAGTTCTCCCAGTGGTTATGAAGAGATAATAAGGCTAGCGAAAGGAGAATTGATAACTCCATCAAAAGTCACTTAGAGTACGTTGTTTTGCATTCAACCCATCAATTCATCAAACAAAGTGAAGCTCTAAGGATAAAAAGTTAAATTCTCTCAAATTTGTTCCACAGAAAGTATAGGCTCTGTTTGGTAGAACTTACCATGAATACGACTAGGATTGAAAGAAATAAAACAGCTAAATTTACAACGTTGTCTTGAAATGTTGAAATTATCGGTGTTAGTATCATTCTTACTGTTGAACAATGCATTTGATGAAAGTCCCTAAAAAGTGATCTTTCATTTTGCTTATCTTGAATAATAGAAATGATTGGCATTATTCATTATAACTTTTGGACCAGTTGATGAAACCCTATAAAGTGACCATTCAATTTGCTTGTCTTGAAGAGTACAAATGATTGGTGTTATTCATTCTAACTTTTGGACCAGTTGATGAAACTCTATATATGACTATTCAATTTGCTTGTCTTGAAGAGTAGAGTGTTAGGAGACATTCACATGAAACCCTCAAAGAATGACTGCACATTTTGTTTTCTTGGGATACCGTTACGACTATTTTGCTTATTAACCAGCTTTTGGAAACCTTAATTGCGAATGATTCATTTTGTCTTACTTGTTAAGCTGTTTTATTAATAATTATTGTTTTAAATTAGACAAATAGTTTTTAAATATGTTGGTTCTAAATCTACCATGCCCATTGTCTGGTGTCAATAGAATGGTATCAATAACAGCGGCATCAACGAGGGAAATCTTCAAAATTTAGAAACCAATGGTCAATTATCACCAGTTGTAAAACTAAAGCCGAAACCCCTTCCAGTTTTGACTACCCAGGTTTGTGTCATTAAAATAATTGATAATAGCAACAAAAATATTTAATTTGCATTAGAATGATGTTAAGAGAAGTAATTTTGAGTTAAGATTAGAAAACAAGAAGTTGTTAGTGTCAACAACAACAGTAATATTATTCTAAAGCTTTGCCAGCATACATGGACCGCTTTGAAGTGGCTGCCAATTTGTGCTTTTAGTCTGCTGGGGCTAATATTGATAATTGTAAAGTGCCTAAAGTTGAGCATCAATATGGAAAGGGCGCTATATAAATGACCACTTATACTTTTTATTTATACTAGAAATAAACTGTATTAAGTTAGTCAAGAGTTTTTGTTATAAATACAGCTTATACCAAGTAGTAGAAAGCAGGGGCTTGTGGTAATAATTGTTTTCGATTTATTTCTACAGAGCTTTTAAGATAGTATTTTGAATATTAGAAACAATATTGGGAGTGAGGAATTGTATCGTTTATAAACAAACTTGATTATTTTCATACTTGATTAGGCACCAAAATTGAACAACGACAAAAATAACTTCATCAAACCAAAATCTGAGGCAGATCGCTCTCCTGTTACTAAGACTCCTACGACAACAAATTCAAAACTTTCCCAGAGCAACCAGTATTCAGGCAAGCTTTTACCAAGTCCTGTCCTGGTAAAAAAAGAGTTTGCACAGCCAGAGGTACCAGCTCAAAGTCCATTTAGGAGCCCAGAAAATCCTCCTTCATCAGTTCCTGCTCCAGCTCAGGTAAGTGTGATCTCATCTGTTGCTTCATTTTTTGTACTGATATGAAATATTTGAACACAAAGTAATTAGTCATGCATTAGAGAGCCTGGAAGTAAATAATTAACACATGCATCTCAAAACTAGCTGGCTGGCAGCCGACTGAGCTGCCTCTTTCAGTGATTTAGATGCCAGTAAAAGTTGCAAAAAACACTCCTAACAAGGACAGAAGAAAAATAACCTTTAGCTGAAAGTTCTGTTATAGCTTCCACATGTTAACCAATATAGTGGTTCTGTTGAACACAGATTTTAGCTGTACTGTTTATTTGAGGGCTTTGCACTATTGGGTTTTATAAGCGGCACTGCCTGCCTCAGGAACTCTTAGTATGACAGGGTTATTGTTAGTCTTGCTCGTTTGGAATCCAGTTGCTTAAACTGAAGACGTGCTGGTTAATTCTCCCAACTGAGTCCAATACTTTCCATATAAACAGTTTGGGAGAATTTGGTTTTTCATCTTCAAAAGCATATTTGACCTTATAAACTCCTAACTTCTCATTACCAATTGTATTACTTTGTTTGAGTTATGTAAGGAGAAGTGAGATGTTGATAAACTGTCCTGGGCTTAAAGGGTTTCCATTACTTATTATATTGCAAGTCAAACTTGTAGGGCAAATAACAAAAATCTGCATGATGATTGGCTGAAAATCAGTCAAATAACTTCCTATTCAGGACCAGGATGTTAATGGACCGATTTCTCAATATCATAAGAGTGCAGCTCTAGATAATCCTTTGTCCCACTTACTGGTCTAAAATCGAAGTCATGTTATACATATACAGGCCCTCTGATTTCATGTGTTCATGGGATCCCCCATAATCAACCCAAAATCACAATGCCGTATAATTCACAAAGTTTAGCATAATCGCATATAAATCATACTACTGACACAATAAGAAACAAAAAACAGCTTACTTTAAAAGATTTTCCTGGTTTTTCTTAAATCTTAAACCCTTCCTTTTTTCTGCCAGTAAAAATTATTTCATCACAGGTTTGTTCATACAATTATCGTTTGTTCAACAAGCCTGCACAGGCACAGGTCAGCTTTTTCATGTTGTAAATGAGGATTACTTTGTGTATTTAAAATGTAGTGAATCTGGAGCACGTGGCTAAACATTGCTTTTAAAATATTACTTTAAAAAATTGCATAATTTACTACATAATTAGCACTTTTAATGCTGCATAATTTTCCATTTTTTGTTGCATGATATTGGAGGGCCTGCATATATCTTGGTAGTTAACAACCTTGTTTTCTCAGTCTCGCCGGAAAATAAATCATTTGTGTCTGGTCTTTTGCACAGACTTAGCTATGCTCGGCCTGTATTGTGGAAAATTAGGGAAAATACTATCCCAGACAGCCTTAAACTCTGTTATGATATTTTTAATGATTTTATAGTTCAACTTTATAAATGATAATGAAAATATTTAATATTTTTTTCTGTCTGAGACATATGCATAAAGGATCTATTGAAAAAAATGACTTACAAGTGACTTTGTGGGAAAAGCTAAATTCTCCCAATGGTTATGAAGAGATGATAGGAGTAATGTAGGGAGAAATTAGAAATTGATCAAAAGTCTAAATAACCTCATGTATGATAAGTACAAGAACAATGTGACTTTGTACATGAAATGCTAAATTCTCCCAAGTAACGAAGAGATTTGATATATATATATATAGATAATGTAAGGAGAGATGACAACTTGATCAAAATTCACTTTTGAGTTAGACCCTGCATATACATGTTCCTTCAGTGTATAGTTTGCTGGCAGCATAACTAATAAAAAGGTTTTCTTTGCAACAGAAGAGAGAGTTCATGGCAGCATTGGGATTAATTACTCAACAGACATTGAGTGGTAAGTAACAAGTGAGACTTGTCCTTGTTTCAATTAAGTATTAACCCTTTAACCCCTAAGAGTGCCAAATGATTAGCTTGTAAATTCTCATAACTTAACATATTTCTATGAGTAGTTTGGGAGAAGTTGAAAATTCATCTTCCAAGTTTTTTGTGGATGATCAATTACAACTCTCTAAGAAGGACCTTTAGGACTGGCCTTTTAAAACTATCTATCCATCTTAGAGAGGTGCCCATTTTATAGAGACTTAAAATAAAGTAAATGACTGTGTGAGTGAATGGCAGGGATTAACATTTGGTGTTTGTCACATCTTGGGTGACCATCTTGAAAGGCTCGACTGTGGTCAGGGTTTAAAACTTTACACCTGGATTGCCTTGAAAACCAAAGGAAACTCCAAATTTATTTCTAGGGCCCAGGAAAACTTCAAGATAGACGCAATTTTTCTTTTCACTCCTCAAATTTTGTGACTACAGACTGTGCAACCCCAAAATAACAAAAAGCCAAAAGATTGGACAATTTACTTTGGTGCAACAGGCGTTCATACAAAAGGTTCCCTGATATTATGAAGTTAACAAAAAAACAATAACTTTATAATACTGAAGGTTTTGATAACGATGATTTTTTTGTGGAACATCTAATATTGCTATATAAAACTAAATAAACACTAACTCAAAAATGGAAAGCTCCAGTGCAATATGTAAAAATACTTGTTCTTGCTTGTAAACTTCTTTATATTTGGGTGAAATTGGCTTTTGGACCTAGAAATTTGGTTCTGTATACCAGTGTTTTTATTTTAGCAGGGTTCTTTAGATGGGTTTTTTATTGATTCAAATAACCGAGTGTTAAAATACTTTTGTAATAATTGGGGCTTCATTAAACAAAGGATTGCTAATACCGGGGTTGTGTACACACTGTAGTGTAGAAAACTTTTATGTGCTGTTTATACAGTATGTAGAACTTTGCATTTCCTCTGTCTTGTGGTCAAGATTCTCGTTGCATCCGAATGAAAGAGTCTACACAACAGTATTGAGTCAAATGTTGCTGATATTATTGTACTGTGATCTATATATAATTTACACATAGTTCCTGTTTTCATAATTAGAATGATATGAAATCTTTACAAAACAGGCAACCCCAACCCCATCCCCCTTGCTGTGCCTCACTGAAAGGGTTATTAGCAGTGTCTAGCTAAAAAAACCCAATACCTCTTTTTTACCACAGGCATTTCCTTCAATGTACCCAAAGGCCAATGAATACATGTTTCTTTTATTTCCAAGAGAAAAACTTTCACAATTGCTTGCACTGAATAAAATTAAATCTATTTTGAAAAAATATAATTAATTAATAAATGTTGTTGTTGATGGATTATGGTCTGGCCCCAAAAATTTCAGGATTCTAAATCTCTGTCCGCGATTACTTCATATTCTTGTACTGGTTGGGCAGTCAAGAAGAAGTATTTAAATCTTTTAAGCCCAAGCCACTAAAAACCAACATCCAAACCTATCCTCGTACAACACATACGAAATAAATCACTTTCTGGTTTGAAAATGGAAAACCAAACACGGAAATTGCTGAAGGTGAAAAGCAAACTTCTCCCAGATGGGGTACAAAAAAAGTATGAATTATGGTTGGGATAATTTATCAACACAATATTTAAACATATGGGAGACTGAAAGGACTAGTGCCATCTTATAATTATAAGCTCTCAGAGTAAGCAGGAAATCTTATCCAATCAAATTTGCAGAAGAACCTTTATTTAACAATAATAAGTACTATGAGGTGGAGCATAGTATACTACCTTTGAATTTAAACCAATTAAAAATGAGTGAAAAAAAATGGCAGTTTCACTACTCTCTGTCTGTCACTCAAAAGACAGTGAATTGTTAAACCAATTATATTGCAGCATTTAATACTACTAGTTAGTTTCTGTTTCAAACAGTTATCAATAACTCAATCCTTAAGATTTCTGATATTGACAGTTTTGTTATATTTGTGTACAGAAATACGATTAAAAAGGCAGGAAAGAAAAAGAAGAAGTAACTCAATCTCACCACAAAACGCTTTTGACTTCGAGCCAGAGGTACTTTGTGACAGTTTTTATTTACTTTTAGAACTGAAACTTGTCTTAAATTTAGATGCATGCAATAATTTTGTCTTCAAAGTTTTAGTAATTTTTTTGCCAATTTAACCATTTCAACTATAGAGTTTTCAAGCTCAACTTATTCAGACCTTTTTATTTTGAGTATTTCTTTTTTGCAAGACTTTTTTGCATGTCATAGTGAAGTTTATGAACTATTGATGAAAGTAAAGGAGATTTTTCTTCTGCAGTTTCATACAGGCCAACGTTTCCCCCAAACACATCTTTTAAAGTTTGCTTCTAACACTTGCATTTATTAACAAAAAAAAGTTTAAAGGGAATCTCTAAAGCCCCCCTAATGTTCACTGGAAAATGTTGTTTGTACCATAAAAGTGACCTTTTTAGAAATTTTGCGACATTCAATTTGCCACAACAACGATAAAAAGTCAATGTTCTTGATTGAAATGGTGATTGCCAGAAATGACAAAGATCATGCAAGAATTCGGTGTTGCAATACTTGCTTGCAATATACTTTCAACTATTTTCAACCATATTTTATTGGTTTAGGGCTGGTAGTTGCTTGAACAATGTGGAAGGCAGATCTAGCTTGCACTCATGGCCTTAAAACTTGTGCACTTGAGTTCTCAAGTCTATATATGTCATAGGTCATGTGTATTGTGGAAAAAGAAACACTTCCGGTTGAGAAAAAAGGCAAAGTTCTGCTTTTCAATCACTTTTGTTTTGTTTTCGAGTTTTCATACGGCTGTTTTACTCTTTTTACCAACACAATATGGCACAGACAGCATTATAACTAAAAACTGAATATGTGACCTGAGAGATTCCCTTTAAGAGACTCAAAGCTACGTAGTGCTACCAGGGCTGTATAATACTCTGAAGTCCCTAATAATAGTATAGAGCAGAATATTGGTATACAGGTTGGAAAAAACTTTCAAAATTAACAATAGTATATAGAATGGAATAGCAGTATAGGGTGGAAAGATTCCAAATACAAGTTTGGAAATAAACCATAACCAAAAAAAAGGTGAGTAAGGATTGATAAATGTTTACAAACATTGAGCATTGTGTTCCAGAAGAAGAATATTGATAGTCTGAAAATTGCTGTGGAGATGTCTGACTTTCGAAACCAAGAAATTAATAATAGTACACCAGGACTGCCCCATATAAAGCCCATATAGACTGGACCTTTAGTAAAAAATAAATGTTACATTTAATTTATTATTCAAATTTATTATACTATTATTAAGGACTTTAGAATACACTGATCAATATCATTAGTCAACAAGGAAAAAATCAGTCTTTTACTGCATTTTAATGTAAGATGTCACATCCCAAAAATTCTGTTTGAAACAAATCTAGACAAATTTAAAGATTGTAGAAAAAAAATTATAATATACTACAATGGTTTTAGATTAACCATGTGATTGTTTTTTTCTCAGCCCAAAAAAGTGACAATGTTACCGATAAGAAGAGGCAGAGGTATGTAAAGTGGAAGTGGTTTATTTTTTCTTTTTCTTTATAAATTCATTATTTTGGTGTGACACATAAATTTAGGATTTTTGTTTTTGTTGATTAACCCTTTCAGCCCCAGCCAATTTGTCAACATCTATCTTCTCTTTACGTAACTCATTCAAAATAGGTCATTTCTGTAATCTGAAAATCGAAATTGATCAAACAGAAAACTACTAAAGATGAAAAGCAAAATTCTCCTAAACTGGTTACAGGTAAAGTATGGGTTCTAGTTTGGAGAATTTATCAACACAACATCTGAAGATGAAAAGCAAAATTCTCCTAAACTGGTAACAAGAAAAGTGTGGGTTCTAGTTTGGAGAATTTATCAACACAATATCAGAAGATGAAAAGCAAAATTCTCCTAAACTGGTAACAGGAAAAGTATGGGTTCTAGTTAGGAGAATTTAAAAGTATGCCAATTGGCTTACTTGGGCCTGAAAGGGTTAAGGAGTTTGGTCTTGGTTATGCATGTGTTTTTGTATATTATTGCAGAAATAATTAAAAGACAAAAGAAAAATTTGGATAGGTAATAATTGATGATGAAAATTAACTGTATTTGTGCTAAACTCATTCCTTGCATGTTAGTTTCTATTTAAGAAGAAAAGGAAAATTTAATGTGAATCATAGAAATTTATATGCAGGTTGTAATTGACAGTGCAAAATTTTTTATCAGCTAGAAAGTTTTTTGCCTTCAGGGCTTCTGTCATTGGTAAAAAGATATGTAAACATTTTATTGGCTGGTAGGTCTAGGTTCTTTCCAGGAGAAAGAAGGTAAAAAATGTTTTTAATATTTTATTTTTGTTGTCAGTAATCAATAACTCTGTTAACTTAAATCTTAATTTAAGAGCCTTTAGAATGCAGAATTGATGTAAGTGGCTTTATATGAAAGGTTCTGGATAAATAGAACAGATGTAGGAAGAATTGATTTCTTCATCAAAAGACACTTACACATCTTTTCTGCACTATACTATAATTCAATTTTATGAAGGTTTTTCCTCTTGAAACCCCTTCAGCCCTGAATATGAGAAATGATGTGTTGTTAAATTCTCTCAACTAGAACCCAAACCTTTCATATTACTGTTTCAGGAGAACTTTGCCTTTTATCTTCAGTATAATTGAGTTGTATTTCATTCCATTGTCATTTTCTCATTACCAATCCATTGTTTTTGTATGAGTTTTGTAAGGAGAATTAGCTGTTGATAAACAGGTCAGGGCTGAATAGTTTTAAATGAGTCTCTTGGATTAGAATGAGGTGGCAAAGGCCTTAACAGGCAATGATGTTTAATCCTTTCAGTTTGAGTCAGGTATCAACATCTTACTTCTCCTTACATAACACATCCAAAACAAGACAATTGGTAATGAGAAAATGGGAGTTGATCAAACAGAGTTAATCACTGTAGATGAAAAGTTAAATAATTTTCTCCTAAACTTGTTCTGGCTCTAGTTGAAAGAATTCACTAATATAACTGGGACTGAAAGGGTTGACTCCTTAAAAACAGTGCTTAGCCAAAGTTTCCTGCAAATACTGACATACACTGAAGTCTCCAATACCTGTTGACCAAAAAGCAATGGTTTCTACTGAACAGGTCGGCCTCCAAAATTTCCGTCCAGCGGGTCGGATTCTCTGAAAGGCTCTTCGCCTTACATGAATGGGGTTGGAGGCTGTGAAGATTTAGGCAACAAATATAGAAGATTCAGACACAAGCGTTTTATTAGCTCAAATTCACCTGCAGATGAGGTAATATTTCTGCCTGTGTTACTTAGCATTCAACCTTGCATTAATTAGCAATGATTCATGTGATTGAATTTTTGGTCAGTTTAATTGTTTTTGGTCATTCTTACCTGTCTTTGTGGATCTATTAAACTCAAAACATTTATTTTAAAGTAAACTATGATTATTATTTACCATAACCTTTTTTTGTAATTTTTTGTCAAGAAATCGAATTATTTTTATCATTTACAACACAAAGTTCATAAAGAAAATAAAAAAGTCAATAAATAGTTCTGAGCCAGATTCAAACCAGCAATGGCAATGTTAAGGTGGTGTTACACGATCAAACTTTTAGCACGACTTTTTGCGCAACGGTGTTGTGTTAAAAGTTGACTGTTGATAACTTGGTAACATTGAACTGTAGATGACTTTCTGTGCAATATTTTGCTTGTGAGTGTTTGATATGATTTCAAAAACTGTTAACACAAATTGAAAAGTTTTGAGAATGTTGGTAAATTTAACATGTAACATCAACTTTCAAGGCAACATTGTTTTTTTGCACTAAAAGTTAGATTATGTAACACCACTTTAAGTTAAGCAGTCTTCCATTTCATCAACTGAGCTATCCAGGGGCTATGAATATGATAAACTATTATAGTTATAAAAAGATCCTGCAGAAATTTTTTGATCAGAATAAAAGGTGATCAAAATAATTTTCTGGAATTTTTATAATCCATTGTTGGGGTTGCACAAGGTGCAGTGTCAATGCTGTATCTATAAATAATTGTTTTCCTTACTTGTGATCTTAAGAGTTCATGTAAATTGATTTATAATGCACACCAGTAAAAGTAGCTATCCCTGCCACTTTGGTCCCCCCTCCCCCCCAAAAAAAAGTTTGCCCTGCTACGACTCTGAGGGTTCCTTCATCAGGGGCGTTGGAGCTTGGGGGGGGCCTACAGGGACAGTTGCCTCCCCACTTTTTTCTCTGACATTAGTTAGCGTTCAAAATTTGTAAGAGGCTGTATCTGACATCAAATATTTGCCCCCACCCCCTCACTCTAAAAATTTCTCTGCCATCACTGTTAAATATATGTCACTTGACTGCAGCTCTTGTTGTGCCAAATTATGAGATAAAGCTTCTTTTCATGCAGTTTTTTGGAGGTACAAGCTCATGATTTCAAAATTGCCATCAAAGTACAACATTTTTGCCATCTTTAAAATTTGATCTCTTATTTTGAGCAATGCGGCATTTGCTTTTCGGAATCCTTTTCAGGTTTCTTTGTTATTCAGATGTACAAAACCTCTGAGAATTTTCAAACAATAGGTGTGATTTTTTGGACAATACAGACACACTTGCAAAGGTTTCAGGTAGTTGTAGTAAAATTTGTAGTTATAGTGCAAATCGAGTCTGTTTGGAGGTTGTGTAAACACTGTATAAATACTAAGCTTATGAGAATACTGTATGCTTAATATGTTAATTTTTGCTTCTATAAATATAATGGTTCTGTTTTGTGATATTGTAGGGTGATGAACATGAGGATTCATGTGCTGTGTGTCAACAAAGCGGTGAACTTCTAATGTGCGATACCTGCAACTTAGTATACCATCTCAGCTGTGCCACTCCCCCCCTGAGTACAGTGCCATCCGGCATGTGGGTCTGTAACAAGTGTAAGGTAATGTAAATGCCATTGGTGTTTGTTTGACTTTTCTTTGAAGTTGTTTCAGTGGCACAGTGGCTGGCTGGTTAGCGTGTTCAACTTGTAATCCTAGGGTCGCAAGTTCGAGCCCCGGTCAGACCACTGTGTTGTGTCCGTGAACAAGACACTTCACCTGACTTTGTTCCAGTCGACTCAGCTGTATAAATGAGTACCAGTTCTGCTGGGGGCTAACCTGCGATAGATTAGTGTCCTGTCCAGGGGGAGTCAAAGACTCTCATCTGCTTAACACTACAAAAACCGGAGATAGCGCCGACCCTATGAGCCACTTGGCTCGTGAAAGGAACTAGCGTCATAATCAGTATTCACTCTAGTTGACCTTACCAGTTAGTATGCTTTTCATTGCAATTTCTTCACAGATGTAGTTAACAAGACTATATTAAACTATTAAATTATGTTCCAGTCAACTCAGCTGTATAAATGAGTACCAGATCTGCTGGGAGCTAACCTGTGATACATTAGTGTCCTGTCCAGGGGGAGTAAAAGACTCTCATCCGCTTAACACTACAGAAACCAAAGATAAGCAACAGCCTGATGGCCCTTCCAGACTCAAGAGAGAGTTTAGACTTTCCTCTTTCACTATTAAAGTTTGCAAAGTGATTAGTTATAGTTGATAAGCTCCGGATATTATGAAGCTCCTAAAATGTTTGCCTTTTTCTTGTAGGAAGGCGCTGAAAGACAAAGCAGTTCTACTGACATCACATGGCCAGGAGCACTAACTGTAGTTCGATCGTACATAGCACACAAGCAAGGTTTGCACTGTGAACTTTATCTCCTCTTGTAGTTTTTAGTGAGCAGAACCCACCGTTCCGTCTGTCCATTTAACTCTTTTTCATGTCTATCTATATACCTTCGTTTCTACCTACCCACTTACCTATCAACTTTCTATATATCTACTTACCTTCCATGTTTCTACCTACCTTCTTACCCACCAAACTTCCAGCCTACCCACCTATCTATCTACCCACCTACCTTATAGTTCCTACCCACTTACCTTTCTGTTCAACTACTTTCCTATAGATCTACCTACCCTCCCACCTTTATACCCATCCATATACCAGTCTACCCACCTACCTACCTTCCTACCGATCTATCTACCCACCTACCCTACTTTCCTACCCATTTATCTATCTATCCACCTATCTACCCACCTACCCTACTTTCCTACCCATTTATCTATCTATCCACCCATCTACCCACCTACCCTACTTTTCTACCCATCTATCTATCTACCAACCTACCCTACCTTCCTACCCATTTATCTACCCACGTACCCTACCTTCCTACCCATCTATCTACCTACCCACCTATCTACCTTCCTACCCATCAATCAACCTACCCACCTATCTACCCACCTTCCTACCTACCTTCCTACCCATCTAACTACCCACCTACTTACCTTCCTACCCACCTACCATACTATTTAACTACCTTCCTTTTTACCAACCCACCAACCTTCCCATCTACTTGCCTACTTGTCTATCTCAACCTTTCTGTTAAGGGGATAGTGAATTGTAAATCCAAGATACCAAGACGGCTTTTTAAAAAATTCTAGCCTGAGATTTTTTAAAGCAGTGAATAGTCTCACAAATCCTTTCAATATGAAATGTTCGAGACCGAAATTTCAAATACCCAGACACCATTTGAACTAATTTCAAACAAAAAAGAGAATTCATGCTCTGTCTGAAATGCCAAGAATGCGAGCCATTTTTTGAAAAAATCGGAGTCTTTGAAATTGAGGGGAAAAAGGAAGTCTTGATGTTAAGGATGCAAAAGGATTTAACTGAGCTGAAGAACTTTTCGCTTGTTTTCATTCTTAAAGTGGGAAAAACAAGGAAAGTACCAAAATATAATGTTAACAAGTCTGTATAGGTAATTTTAAAACAACACCAAAGAGTTTTTCTTTGTACTCTTTGATTGTTTGACATTAACTTTGTATTTTGTTGTTGCTGCAGCCAAAGAGCAAGAATTGTCCAGACTAAAGAAACGAAGTGAAGAATTGAAATCAGAACGTAGTGAACTGGAGGCAAAAGCCAAAGAGCTCAGTGCAGCAATAATGGTGAGCAAAGGGCACCTCGTCACTGTTGGGCCATCGAAAGTTGGTCATTTTTTACGGGGTAGCTGGGATAGCGGGGTTCCCAGTAAAAAAAGCAGTTGTGTTTTCTAAACTCAAGCTAAAACTCACTAAAAACTAAGTGGTCCTAATGACTGAGTGTTTGTAACAAACAAAGTGGGTGGTTGTATTAATGAAGTGGTCGTAATAATGAGGTTGGTCGGGTTAATAGGGAATGGTCACATTAGCCGATATGTTCGTGTAATAAAACGGGGTGGTGGTAATATCGATGTTGGTCATATTAACGAGGTGGTCATATCAACGAGGTTGGTCGGGTAAACAGGGGTTGGTCGTATTAATGGGGTGGTCAGGTTAATGGGATGGTGGTATTAACGGGAGTTGGTCGTATTAGTGGGGCGGTTGTATCAACGGAGTAGTCGTATAAACAGGGTAGTCGTAATAATGGGCTGGTAACAGGAATTTAAAACTTTACTTATGTAAGGAAATGTTTAAGTTAACAAAATTGGCAAATAAAAAGTCAGCTTTTGCAGCTAATCGTTTTGGTTTTTCTTCAAACTTTCAGGGACAAATGCAGGTCAAAAGCGATCTCTTGGCGTCAAACAAATCAGCACAGAATTCAGTTACCAAGTTAATTAAGTTTATCGAGCTGGCCCAGCGCCTATGACTAATTAGGTGACCGTGTATTATGGATGGTAGGGAGCCTGGGCCGGGTTGTTCAGTAGGTGGTTTTTTCTTAACACTGGGTTAAATAAAACTTTTAACAGGATTTCAAGTAATACAGACATGTAACCACAAATGTCCAAGCCAAGTCAGTTAACAGTTTCGGAAGAAACACAAGCATAAATCCAAAACTAAACCCAGGGTTAGGGCTAAGGGAAGAAGTCAAAAACTTTGGCCCTTCTTTATGGACCCGACTTTTGGGAGGGGTGTGGTTACCACCACCATCGACCTCCACCCCTTGTCTGGGCTGATAATTGGCAGGGGTTGGTGGGTCATACAACCTGCTACCTCAACCTTTAAAAGTCAGGTCCCATAGAAGGGTCAAAGTTTTGACCTCTTCCCTGATCTATTTTCCTTTGAACGACCACGCCCTATATGATAGACAATCTGAATGAAGCAGATTTAAGATACACAAGCTAGTGCTGTTGAGTTCTTTGTTAAAAAAATCAAAAACACATTTCGGATCAAAGATTGTGCACCTGTTAATGTTTTCAAGCTCAGGGGTGGGGAGGGGGGAGGGGGGAAGGAGTGAGAGATATTAATTGAATTTGAATTTTTTTATAATTGATCAAGTTAATGAGGGAAATTTTTGTACATGGTCAAACTGATCTATGACTAATTCCATTTGTATGATTTTGTAAATATATATTAATTTTGTCTTCTGTTGTCTGCTTACTTTCTATACCAGTCGAGATACAATACAAGATTATTAGTTGGATTTGCACAGAATATCAACATCTAACTTCTCCTTCATAACTATTACAAAATAAGACATTTAGTAATGAGAAAATGCATATTGATCAAACATAGTAAATTGTTGTAGATGAAAAGCGAAATTCTCCTTAACTAGTAACATGAAAAGTATGGATTCTGGTTGGGAGAATTTAGGTGTTCAAGAGCCTTAAGAAGGTTGAGCTCGGTGCGAACCGTCCATCTTACCAGCCATCAGTGTTTGACACATGATATTTATGGGACAATGACATTTGGTCAATCTCCTGTAATAGAATTAATATAACAGGCTTTCAAGTGATCCTACTTTTCCTACTATTCCTACTTTTGTCTTGAAATTCCTACTATTTCCTACTTTTTCCTACTTTTTATATGCTGCAATTTCAACAAATTGTGCAAAGTTGTATCATGCAGGAATAGGGAGTAAGCCTTGCAGGTGTTCAGGGTTAAAGCCTGGACCACATGTCGCAAGGAAGAATTCTCGACGAACAAATGTTCATCTGGCATGCCCTGTCCAGATGGCTCACATTCATACCAGCAGTGAAGCGAGTCACAGGCAGACAAGAAGCAGTTCATCAGTACTTCTTCAAAGATCAGTGCCAAAGGCTGCGTTGTTAGTCCTTCTTTTAAGCCCTCAGTTGTCCTACTTTTCCCTTCGAAATCCTTCTTTTGTCCTATTTTTAAAAGAATTTTGGTCCTACTTTTCTCCTACTTCTTCACTTGGGTGTGCTTGAAAGCCTGATATAATTTGAAGGCCAATTAAGCGACATTCTTAGACGGCTCTACATAATATGAAACTGGGTTAAGTGGAAAATTAGAACGCTGACGGTGTTTTCGGTACGTGAGTAAATTCATACTTCTTGCTTTTAACCTAACATCGTAGCGGCCATGTTACTATCCTTGAAATTTTGACGATTTATTTTGTTTTGGACACCAACATGACCGCTTCGTCTTTTGTCTTTGGTATCGCTTGGGGTTGCGTTAAAAGCAAGAATAGGCCGTGTATAGGACATATATTTTTTCTTTTTCCCCTTTTTTGCGATCGGACAGTTTTACGTATCGGGGTGTAACAGAGTTTGCTATTTCAGGTCAATCATTTCACAAGAAGTTTTCTATGTCTTGTTTAGTGCAAGTTGTAAAAAAATTGAAAAGTCCGTCTTAATTTTATGGTGTTTATTTTTCGCCGAAGAATGAAATATCCGTAAAAATCGCAAAAGTAAATTTATACCTACACGATTACTTCCGTAACGTTGGGTTCCTGTATACGGCGGTTTTCAGGTACGAGTTTTTTTTTTGTTTTTGAATACCATAAACACCATTAAAGCCCGGGGAGGGGCTTAATGATTTTTTGACCTTTCAGACGGGGTGCTTATTAGAGATTGGGGGGGGGGGTTAAAGATCGCCACTACAGAAACAAAATGAAGTCTTAGTACTACTAGCCAGATTTAACAGCAACTAGTGACTCTGTTCCTGTTAGGTTATTGCCAGCAATATTCTAATACTGAAACAGATAAAACCGTTCGTAAAATATACTATTGACACAACACGCCTTATGTTTTAACTCATTTGCCTTTATGTTGGGATTAAGTGGGGGCTTATTTAAAAATTGGAGTTCTAGACGGGGGGGTGAGCTTATTAGAGATGGGGACTTGTAAGAGCATTAACGGTAGTTTAGAATAGTAAATTTAGTAGTAATTTCCCCTTCCTTGGGATTGCAAGTTGCGTTCCCCCTCCCTCCCCCCCCCCCCATCCCCTCTCTCGGCTGAACATTGACAGGTGCACTCTCTGAGCTATAAGTTGAATAAATGACAACTAGTTACCTATTTATCTGACATTCGTCAGTGTTCTATTGTTACACATATACATATATAAAATAGAAGCGAATTGTTATGTTGATCTCGGGAGTGAAAAAAAAATGCATATGGATATTTTTGTAAAGTGGAGGTACAGTTTAACTGCACTTTAGCATCGGCGTTATAGTATTTCCAGATTTGATAATAAATCAAATTGTTTAAAAAAAGTTGCACGTGTGATCTTGTTGTTAGGGGTGTACGTTGCTTAGCAACGGTGTTCGAAGGGAAGAATTCATGCCTTTGGTTAGTTACAAAATGTCAGAGTATGACCTCTGGAGATAATCGCGTTGATCGAAAAATACAATTGATCCAATAATGATAACAATAACACTTATAATAATATTAGTTTTAATAACAATAATGATATTGATAATAATAGCCCTACTACTACGCTTACGTTTTTGTTTACTGCATATCACGTTCAGCGTATGGAGG
>JAOBAT010071246.1:10939-21836 GCA_026413305.1 Hydrozoanthus tunicans | reverse complement strand
AGTATCATTTATTCTTTTTGTCTTAATTTATAATTCATATGTAAAAATACAAGATACAAAATAAAATTTGTTGTTGTAATAATGATAATAATAATAATAATAATAATAATAATAATAATAATAATAATAATAATAACAAAAATAATTAGACTACCAGCCCTACTGAACTCAGACCAATCAGGTCATTGACTGCTCTCATAAATCAGATGAGGAATTTAAAATCTCCAATAGTTTGCCATTGTATTGAAACCGTTTACTACTTTTTAAAAATGTTTGCTGTAATCATTTTTAGGACTGTTATCCTGTTGTGAATGGAGGAATTTCAGAAACCAAGACACTCTTGGATCAGCACTTTGATAAGATATTTTACACAGGTGGTAGTGCTGTAGGAAAGATTGTGATGGCAGCTGCTGCAAAGAACCTTACAAGAGTGACACTAGAACTGGGAGGCAAAAGGTTTCGTATAAATCTTGAATTTAACCTAACTGAAAAATAGAAAAAGTGATGAACAACTTGTGTGGAAGGATATTGCCCAGGTTCTACTAGGTACTATACAGATTATGAAAGGGATTCTTTCATTTTTTATTTAGCTTCATTGCTGTTGGGTAGTTGGAAAATCCAACAGGTTTAACAACCAAGTTATTGGACTTAAGGTCTATGGTTTAATGACCTTATCAAAGAATTCTTGAAGGTCTAACCGTTTGCAGATGTTAAAGCAAAGGTAGCACCCTCTCCTCAGTCATTTGAAGACCTTGGTTCCAGGAATCAAACCCAGGCCTCCTGAATGAGACTAACCAGGTGGCGGTAAGGGATTAGTATTAAGAGATTGGTGACCCATCTTCTGTACAAACTGACTGTACAAGACACTGAGAGTGTTGCCATCCTTAGAACTACTTTAGACACTGAATAGGAGACTGAGAAAACCACAGAGCTTTCATCTAAAGCCAGAATAATTATTTTGCTTTTATCTCTAGTCAACCTTTAAATCTTAAAACTTTGGCAGCATTATAAACACATGTACCCACATGGTTACTACTTGTTTATTGTATCAATGTTGTTGTCTTATGTAAAAAAGAACTAGAAGTATAATTTTGTTACTCTTGTGTCATTTTATTGCAGCCCATGTTTTATAGACAAAGGCTGTGACCTTCAGACTGTCGCAAGAAGAATTGCTTGGGGAAAATTTTGCAATTCAGGACAGGTAAGAAACTCTTACACTTTACGTTACTATCTGACAGACAGTTTGCAGTACACGCAGCCATTTTAGAGTTCTTGTGATATTCATTTCACACCAATTACAGTAGTTGTTACCAAATTCTGGCATTTACACTGGAAGGTTTCTTTAACTATTTTTATTCAATCTATGAGAGAAAATACTTTAGTTAAGAAACAGATTACTCGTCGAAAACTCAACTTGAACCCAAAAATGTGAGAACTGATTATACAGTTGAAGTTTTCAGGACAGACACCCAGTTAAGGCAGACACATCTTGAAAATGGACACCAAATCTTGGTCCATGTTGTGCATTTTCTCAGTCATTTACTGTAATTTAAGTTTCTATAAGACAGACACATCTCTAAGATGGACGGTTGAAGTCAGTCCCAAAAGTGTCTATCTTAGAGAGCTTTGACTGTACTGTACTATGTTCTTTGTAACCTTCACAGACCTGTGTTGCACCTGACTATCTTCTGTGTAACCCTGGAATTCAGAGTGAGCTCATTCGATGCCTGAAAGAGACTATATTTGAATTTTATGGAGAGGTGAGATCTTCTAGTGCAAACCCTGTATTTATAATTAAAACCCTATTATTTGTTTTTTGCATTAGATAGACTATAATAATTGCTACAAACACTCAGCTATTTCTTCAATCTTTTTTAAGAATTTGTTTCTAAGCAGAAGACAAGTTTTTTTTTAGCAATTCCTTTACCTTTAGCCAGAAAAGCTTTACTAAAACTCATTCTTGATGGATGTTTCTTGCCCTGCAACTCAATTTCAAGCTTTCTATACACTTGTATTAACAGGTTTGGCTTTACAATACCGGTTTTGTCCTTTGGACCTCCTCAGTTATCCACCATCTTAGTTAATAACTGTCGTTTCCAACTTCTAAGGAGGAATACCTTGTCATTCCCAATCTTTTCGGAGATAGCTCCTGTCAGTTCCAACCTCTTTGGTGAAATACCCTGTCATTCCCTATCTCTTAGGAGGGATCCTCTGTCATTCTCAACTTCTTAGGAAGAATCTCCTGTCATTCCCAACTGCTTAGGAGGAATCCCCTGTCATTTCCACTCTCGTATTAGGAATCCCCTGTCTTTCCTATTCTCTTAGGAGGAATCCCCTGTCATTTTCACTCTCTTATTAGGAATTCCCTGTCTTTCCCATCCTCTTAGGAGGAATCCCGTCATTTCCAACCTCTTATTAGGAATTCCCTGTCTTTCTCATCCTCTTAGGAGGAATCCCCTGTCATTTCCACTCTCTTATTAGGAATCCCCTGTCTTTCCCAATCTCTTGGGAGGGAGCTCTTGTCATTCAACCTCCTGTCATTCCAAAAGACTTGAAATGTTGTAGGCCAAAAGAGTTCGAACCTTGGAATTTAGTTTACGCTTTTAAGAATATTTCCATGTCGGTTACATTGAGGTTGATTGCATGCAGTATCTCCTCAAGTTGCAAATTAGTTTTTTTAGAGTACATTCCGTGAAGAGAGCATTAAAATGTTTGTTTGTTGTTGTTTTAGGACCCTAAAGAGTCGCCAGATTATGGTCGAATTATCAACGAGAAACACTTTAAGTAAGTATGAGTTATACACGTAAGTTTGTCTTAGTTGTTGGGTGTTGGGCCCCAAATAACCATTTTTTGACCTCATGCAGTCACTCACTCACACTATTTACAAGAAGAACAAACTTCAAACTGGACTCCGATGCTCAAGCACTAACCACTTGGCCATGTGGACAGCCGCATTCGAAACTGTTAGTTCAAGAATTTCAAATGCCTGTGAACCAACGAAACTATTGTGAATTCTGTTTTTTACATGAAGCGTACATGAAGTGGCTTCAACAGAGCCTTCGATTAATTTTAGAAATTTATAACAAAACTGATGAGTCTGTTATTGATTTGTAAGGCGACTGCAAGGCTTGATGGGAAGTGGAAACTGTGTGATTGGAGGTGAAACTGATGAAAAGCAACGATACGTGTCCCCATCGGTGTTCACTGGGATAAAACCTTCAGACCCAATTATGGAATCAGAGGTATTGTCTTGAAATTTTCTCCGCGCGTTTTCAGGGCACTTGGGAAGTTGGAGAGTGCTCGAGAAGTTAGAGAGGAACGCTTCTCTCATGCTCTCCCAACCTCCCGCGTGCACCCATTGTAAGAAACATGAAAAACACATTGTTTTCTATGCTTCAAGGTGAGGAGTCTTATGTTGAGATTGAAACGGCTATACAATTGCTACACGACTACTGTTAGCCAACAAGCAGTGAATCTCGGCTCTGATTGCTTGGAATGCTTTTTGCTTTTCTGCTATTTACTTTTTCCAACTATGCCATATTTATATGTGCATATATACAGTACCGTATCTGCAATGCACTATCACATGTAACACTGCCTTTTTTAATTACATTTCTTGATTTCCTTTGCCATTATCTTCTTTCTTTTCTTCAAATTTCCTTTGTCACTATCTTTGTTTTTTTTCATTTAGCTTTCTTTCGTGTCATTGATTAAACTTTACTTATATCGTATATACTAAATTGTAATCAAGTGGCCTGCCCTTGACTAGTTTTAACTATAAGCAGGCCACTGGAACTGTAATGAATGTAAATCTTCACTTTGTCAATAAAAACCTAGAAAACCTAGTAAGATAGACACACGATAACCATGAGCTTTTTCTTAGTGGTGTTTTTTTTTATCGAAACGTGGTAGTGATCTAATACGTAGACACAGCGTTACTAATTAATGTGTCATACTGGAATTGGCCTAAAATCAGGAGTTAACGGGTTAACGTTAAGTTGTCTCAGTGAGTGTTCTTTGCAAAGTCTTTGATACTTGCGGTTTATCCACCGTGATAAAAAGGCTTTTTTTGGTTTTTAAAAAGTGTGTTTCAAACTCGGAGCGAAAGCGATTAACGAGCCACTTAAGGCACAACCTCACCCCCCCCCCCCCTCCTTCTCCTTCCATTTTTTCCTCGCCCCATTTCCCACGCGTCCAAAATTCTTGAAACACTTGCTTCGCAGACTACTTGAGGCAGGAATTGAAACTAACAAAGGCAAACGCGACTTAAATTAGTGCGTTTTTATCCCAAATTCATTATCATTTCACGAATTGTTACTTTCGTTGTATAAGAAGACGTGTTTATAAAAAATCAAACAGTTTTGTCGGTGTTATACTTCCCTGCGCAATTTCTCCTGTCAAGATTTTTAAAGTAAATGAGACCTAAGAATTAAGATGTGATCTGAGATGAATTCGGGAAAAGAATTGTGTTCTTTCTCTTTTTTTATGGTAGGTTTTCGGCCCTTTACTGCCTATTGTTGATGTGGAGGACGCGCGTGAAGCCGTGGAGTTCATAAACGACAGGTAAACTTCATACTCTCAAAATACACAGTGAAATGCTAGAACTTTAGGTACAATCGCAAACTTCATATCAGTCAATAAAGGACATAGTACTTCTTAAAATGCAATTCTCTAAAATGTGTGAATCATTAACCAAACACAGTGTTTCCCTTTTCTTTCAGGGATAAACCGCTAGCACTGTACGTGTTTTCTAACCAGACGGAAGTCGTCGATTTTGTAAAGGACAACACGTCCTCGGGGGGGTTCTGTGCAAACGACACCATCATACACACAAGTGGTTAGTTTGTAACGTCGTTGTATCATTTTTTGATAAAATTCTCTGTTGAACCTTTGGATGGTAAATTTCTGACGGGCAGAATGATATTGCTTCTTATCGAAGAATGTTGTATATGGCAAGCAAAGAAACTTTTATTTAAAAACTGATGGAAGTTTAGTTCAAAATATGAGTATGAACGTTATTACTCATCAGGCGATTGGAGATCTGTGTAGACAAAATCTTTCAGACCATAGACTGATAGACAAAAGATCGTTTTAGCAAGAGAATGCTTCTATCGCTCTTGAAATCTAAAAACATTTTGTAATAAATTGAAATATAATTTAAGATCTGTTATTGAAAATGGGTAAGCCGTTATGAACACGACGTATTGACCGAAACTTCTTGTCTTCATCAGTAAATTGGAGATCTGGTGGCGTCTGCTTATGAGGTAACCGGCGAGGAACGCCTTGTAGCACTTGGTCTCATTTTATTTCATTGAATTTTAACTGGATGAATAATGTTCAGCATTCTAAGCGAGAAAACTTAACGTAAAGCCCAAATTACCATGCCGTACATCGCGGGCGTGCCCAACAGGATGAAACCTTCTCTCAGATCCTTTAAAGAGACTATGAGACGAAGTATTTGGTATAGATTTTGTTAGCTCTAGTGCATATACCTTGCTCAATGATGAAAAGCGGTTAAAAACTTTGTATCATTTGGCAGTCGTTTCAGAGGGTACTTGGGGCGAAGGGAAACCCTTCCCATCGTTCCCTTTTCCCCCAGTCCTCTCAGAAACGACTGGGAACGAGCCCGTATCATTGGCATTTTAATATTGCTAACATACTGTTAGCCCCTCAATGTTTTAAGAGAAGGTTAAAACACGTGGACGATAAAGAGAATGCAGTGCATCTTATATGGAGAGACCAAGCAGGCACTTGGAGATCCGTTACCAGGCTTAAACAAGCTGAGCATCATGAAGGGTCAGAATTCGGCAGTTTGTTACCATATTTTAGAAACGGACCATTCAAACGGAATGGAGATCACCTTTGTTTTAGACAAAGTGTGACATTGTCTGAGAAGAGAAATAAAAGAAGCCATCTGGGACTGTGTTGATATTCCCTCCTTAAACAGAAACCGCGGCTCCGATTCCAACTGTCTCATATTTGGGACCGAGTCAGTTACCATTTAAACAGACGGCAAATGGGTCTCCCATTGCCTGATGAAGACCAAAAGTACCGTTGTCGTTTTTTTAACGGTTGTACCAATTGAAATGTATTGCATCTTATTACAAAATGTTTTAAGATTTTTAAGAACAATAGAAGCGTTCTCGTGCTAAATTTTCTCTTGAAACGATCTTTGGCCTATCCGTGTGTGGTCTGAAAGCTTATGTTTTAAGCAACTGTCGACCAAGAGAACCTATTTTATTTTCCAGTCCTTGTGGTCGTTTGTCGGTTTTTACGGGTAGACCCGTTATCGACGAAAGCTGATTTAACTTCTGAAGCCTCTGTTATCTAACGGGCACACCAAAAGTAAGGGGTTAACCAATAAGAATGACTCCCTCAGAAACTAAGGACTGTCAACATTTAATGAACTTTTTCTTGTTTTCATTTTTATTTTGTTTAGTCGAGTCTCTGCCGTTCGGTGGGGTAGGAGGCAGCGGTATGGGAGCGTATCACGGTAAACACTCTTTCGATTCATTTTCGCACAAGAAAGGTTGCCTCATCAAGAAACTCCACATGGAGTCAATGAACAGGTTAGTGCTCTAAAAGAACAATAGAGCAAGAACGACACTGGCAACAAAATTGACATCTACACTGAAACACTAGAAAACTAAGACGCGACACGTCATCCTTATCACGCCGCTCTTACCGACTGGCGGGAAATATTCGCGCCAAAAAGAAACACGTGATTGATATGAATCCGCGTACCGACAGGTGGCAAATATTCGCGCCAAAAAGAAACTCGTCCTTGATAATGTGAAGCGCGTACCGACAGCCGGAAATGTTCGCGCCAAAAAGAAGCAAGTGTTTGATTGCGACAGTCAAGTACATGACGCACTTTCAGGACTTGCATTGTTTGTATTAAGACGTAACTGTAAAAAAATTAGAACTATGTATTTGCATTTTCTCTTTCTATTTTGCTAGTTCACTATTCATTTATATTGTTATATGCATTTACCTTTGTATACAGAAAGTACAACACTGCTAACCATCTACTTGTATGGCTTAGAGCTAGCCGAAACATGTCAAAAGAATTGTTTTTTCAGTATTAGCATTTTCTCCCCTATGAAATAAATCAACTCGTCTATTATCATTAGTAGGGCGATGATCGCCATTGTTATCCACAGGTAGCCCAAGCTCAAAATTCCAGGTTTTTTGCTCTAAATCATAATAAAATTCAATAACAAAAAAAATCACCGTATCGTCTTGTGATTCTTATGTACGATCTGACGTTGAGTTGAATTATAGTTTTTTCACTTTACACTAAATAAAAACACTACACCTCGACGAAGTCAGCTCAAACTTTGTCAGATTGGACATAATAGTCTCAAGACGATACGGTTAGTTAATTGAATTTTAGTGTGAGTTAAAACAAAAAATCCAGACTTCGGACCCCATACATTCTCTAATAAAACTACACGAATTTCGAGCTTAGGCTACGTGTGATTTTATCGTGTTGGCAATATCCTGACAAGAATGTGGTTTAACTTGCAGCATTCGCTACCCCCCTTATGACGAGAACAAGCTAAGCTGGGTTCTGTGGTTATTAGGGAAAAAAGAGGATAGATTCGACGGTTTGTCCTACATTCCGCTTATGGTAATTGGCGTGATCTTGGCGTTCTTAATGAAGGTTAGTCTTAAGCCCACCGCACACTTGTGCGATAGCATGCAATTTTCGTCGCATGCAATCGAAATTGTTGTCGCACAACCACCGCACACGTTTGCGAGAAGATGCAATAACCTCCGACAAGGTTCACTCACTTTTAAGGAAATCAAACACGTTTGATCCATGCGATCAATATTGCATGCGATAGAAATTGCATCGCAGGCCCCCGCACACAGAAGCGATGTGTTGCGATTTTGATTGTATGCGACGAAAATTGTATGCTATCGCACAAGTGTACTGTGGGCTTTAATAAAACTCCCCGATTTTACATGTTATGAATACTTTTAATTATCCATTGAAAGAATGTCACTAAATCTATTTTTTTGGTCTCCTTTTGTAGATATTCGGTCTCCCAAGATACTTCCTCACCAAGTGAATATGGTTTCTTTTTTGAGCCATGTGTGTGGGACGTGCTTTGGTCCCCGTCAAGATATTTGTTCGATGGAGTATAAGAAATATAACTGCTGGGTATTTTTAGAAATTGTATCGACAACAAAATTTGTTAATCAACGTGATTATGTAACACACAAAAACAAATGATTTGAAACGTTGATTGATCAGAAAATGGACAAATTGAATATAAAAAGTCAAAACTTTTAATAAAACTATCTGTTTAGAAGTAGTCTGGACTTGTGATCAGCGAATACTACTGCAGTGTGGAGTTGCTGTAGTCTGTGGCTGTTCTACTTGTGGTCAGCGGATAATACTGCAGTGTGGAGTTACTGTGACTAGTCTATGGTGGCCGTTACTTATGATTACAGATATTACTGTAGTGTGTTGAAGTTGTTGCCTATGGTGACTGCTATAAATGTTGCAGAAGTCAGGATAGGATGTGTGCTCTGTGGCCGTGTTGAGATTGTTTAATATATACAAGAATATATCAAACTTTTTAATAAATAGAAATCGGCAAAGTGTGTTCAGTGTTGCAGTTTAATTACAAGAAAGCGTGTTGCTGTAGCAACTTTTTCATAGGTAGTGATTTTTTTTTGTTATAGTAGGTTTTTTTGGGGGGGACCCGGATGTTTTGTCATTTAAGAACGACTTAAAAAACGGCTTTGTCACTGAAGCTGAGTTTACGGACCTCAAATCGACCATTCAAAGGGTGTAAATTTACTCGGCAAAGTAGAAAAAGACATATGTAGCCCACGTAAAACATTTAAGGTATGGTCAGATTTTTAATCGATATGTCGCACAATAGTGTTGTTAGAATATAAATAACTACTGAAAAAAAAATGTTGACGATGTGTGCACTATCAATGCCTACTATTTCAGCGCGGACAATGTTCGGTCGTAATATAGCTGCTCCCCGTTTTCAGTTCGGCTACTGTTCGGGCTTAGTTTGGCTACTGCCTCATATATTCTACTTTGGCACTATTCGGGTCAGTTCGGACATTCTGGTTTCAGTTCGGCTACAGTCCATTTTTTGTTTGGCAACTGTTTGGGCCGTAGTTGATTTCTGCTTGATCTCGGAACAAATTCGGACACTGACAGGTTTCAATTAGCACGCTGTGTGGAAAAAAAATACTTCCCGCGCCACTGACGGATGTTTTTCCTTTGCCGCGAGTGTTTCCCTTTCTCAGAATAAACTTTCGAGAATTTACAAATGCAAAGGTACTTCAGTTTTGTACGCCCAAACAAGAGTTATTTACAAGTAGACGACGACGTTGGGCCGTTCCGTTGTGGTTGTGATTACTTTTTCTTAAGCAAAGGGAGAAGTTTGTCCGTTGGCGGCGTTGGGTTTTCGCTGGCTTGCACGTGTGAGAGAATGTCTGCCAGCGTCTGCTCTGCTATGACTTCCAAAGCTCTGTCGCTTACCTACAACATATATGTAAATCTCATTAGCCGTTTGCAGATTAGACGACGGGCAAGTCGGCCAGGAGACCAAGTCGTCTGAATGTGATACGAGACGAATACGATTCTGGAAGAACATGTCGTCTTTTCAGACGATTTTTCGTGGACACCTTGTTTGCCTAGACGAACAAATCGACTAAAAGCCGTCTTAAATTCACATCTGTGGAACAAACAGCCGAATAAAATCTTCTTTGATCAAGGAAGAAGAATAACACTAGCATGTGGCGAAACTTATCTGTTTTTACGTCGGTTGTACATGTGATGTGAATTTATGACGGCCAACACAAGACGATTTGTTCGGCTCCCTTTCACACTAAAACGAAGCAATGGTCAGACGACTTGTGTGTCATCTAGTGTGATAACGGCTAGTTACATTTGCTCGAAACACCATCCAATGAAGGAGAAACTAAAGAAAAGTGACAGAAAATGTGTTGCCGGGAAACAGATAAAGGCGTCATTCTATATCCATAGTCGAAATGCACTAGTTTGCTAAAGATCCGAACATGTTATATGACGCCAACCAAAGCTAAATTAGATCCCAGTCTCCGAGACACCTTTTAAGCCAAAATAGGCGCGTTTTACGGCTTTAAAAGAGGCCTTGGTGAAAGTTTTTAACACTTTTAATTACTGAGGTCGTTTTATACACTTCTTCATGCTAAAAAGGTCGTAGAGAAAAGCATTGTTTCATAAGCACTGAAGTCGAAATACTCGTTTCTTGAGCTTACCGGCTTGTATTCTTCATCTGTGGGCGGATGTTTAAAGTCTGGACCAAAATTGACGGAAACCTGCGCAAATGAAAACAGTTCAGTCGTAACTTGTTAACATTATATAATTTTAAGTCCGAGAAAGCTCACCAGTTAAGAAACATTTTGCTTTTCATCTTCGGTGGTTTTCTATTTTGATCAACTCCCATACTGTAGACATTTTCAAAATTGGCGGCGATTTTAATCTTTTCGAATTCTGTGTATTCAATTTAGCCTTGCAATCCTCGTTCTTAAGTTAAAATTTCAAAAGAACGTATAACCCAAAAGCGAGGCTTTGAATGCACACAAAATAATATTAAAATCGCCACCATTTTTGAAAACGGGACTATATTTTTACAGTGGAATCTCGGTTTAACGATATTTATTTATTTATTTATTTATTTATTTATTTATTTATTTATTTATTTATTAATAATATTAAAATCGCCACCATTTTTGAAAACGGGACTATATTTTTACAGTGGAATCTCGGTTTAACGATATTTATTTATTTATTTATTTGCTTGCTTGCTTGCTTGCTTGCTTGCTTGCTTGCTTGCTTGCTTGCTTGCTTGCTTGCTTGCTTGCTTGCTTGCTTGCT
>JAOBAT010071246.1:0-10839 GCA_026413305.1 Hydrozoanthus tunicans | reverse complement strand
TATTTATTTATTTATTAATTAATTAATATACAATATTTGCCACAAATGGCAGGAGTATCCACGGAGATTGACTCCACCAACGGGACCCCCAAACAAAAGAAAAGAACGCAGAAAAAAGTAAACGCTAAACATTCGTTTCCCCGGCAAAAGTTATAGTAAAATGCATCGGGCAGAATCCCGGTTTAATGATATTCTCGGTTAAATGATGGGGATTTTGTTCCCCGAGAGCAAAATCTTTTCTGGTATAACGATAAAATCAACATGAATGAAGCACAGAAAACGCTGGTTTTATAACAAAATAAACTTTAATTAATAAACATCAATGCTTCTGTCAACAATCATTGTTCTTGCTTACGCTCCAGCAGCCATGAATGCTGATTGACGTGTTTTAAACCGCTTTAGATCATAGTTTATCTGCCGTTTCTACCTTGCTTTTTAACAGTTCCCTAAAAATTTAAACTGTTATGAATCATTTGATATTACAAAGTATTAACTACAAAATTTATCGGTGAACATAGAGTAAAAACGTACGTCACCTTTTTCCCGGTTTAACAATATTTTTAGAAACTTTCCCACATTATCGTTATACCGGGAATCTCGGTATAACGGCTTAACGATATAATTTTGATGTCCCCTTGGCATATCTTTAAACCGGGATTCCACTGTATTGCCAAAAGTCTTCTTTGTACAAGTTAATGTGAGGAGAACTTAGCACTGATTTGGGTTGATATTAATTTGTTTTTGAAGATAACGAGCGCACGCTCGCACCAGTTCTGTAACTATGTTGTGGAAACCAACGTTGAACTATCTACGGAGAGTCCCATGCCTTGAAAAATACAGCCAATCAGAGGCCAGGGTTGCCGTTGCATATTCTGCGGTATGCAACGGGTAATATTCCAATCAACCTTCCCGTCATGACTTGCTGCATGCACGCACCAATAAAATTCAGAAACGGCAGGAAAATTTGTGCGCGCGTCAAAAATGTTGTTACGCAGTGCGTATTTTTTTCTGACCGTAGTTTTTGCAGCAATCATGGCCGCTGAAGAGCTATCAAAGTTTGCCCCTGTCTTTGATTTTTCGAAAGAATTCTCAACTGAAAGGAAGAAATTGTTTTTGCATTTTTCAAGACATGGGATAAATTAGTTATGCAATGCTGCTTTCTCGTGGGATACCGTCGAAAATGCCACTTATCACTTGTATTTCCTAAAGGCTCGTGTGTATACGGAAAATACAAGTGACCACGGTATCCCACGAGAAAGCAGCATTGCAAAACTAGTATGTATATAATTCGATACAGAAGGGTTTATCACTAAGTAAAAGCAGTTTTTACCGTACAACTCTTGTACAGAGAGAACGCTGGATAGTATGTGCCGTTAAATATGTCTTCCCACGCATCGCCCTACAAAACGTGAATAAGAATTGAATAATAGATTAGGAACTGCTGTACGAAAGATAACCGGCTAATGCTCTGCGTCTCTGACATCTTAATAACCGAGAGCAAGGTCTGTCCGGGAGAATTTTTTGCCCGAGGTCTTTCACCGTACATGGACCGAGCGAAGCGATGCGAAATGTTCATTGAACTTCAATTTTCGCACAGTCGACAAACTTGACGACTCTCTCTATTCGCTGTAAGTTTTCATTCACTGCTTTACCTTTTTGGTTATTATTTTCAGTTGACGTCTCTTGTAGAACTTTTCTCGGGCCAATCTTCAATACTTGTAATTTCGAGCGGATAATGAAATTCACCGGACATTGTTTTGACTTTTGAAGTCCGTAACTCAAAAAGTCTGTACGGTAGCTTATTGACCTAAGTTCAGCCAATCAGAACGCTGGAAATTTGGTTATTGACCGAAAATCAGAGTTAGCATTTAATAAAGGTTTGCATTCTTTTGAATTTCTGAAATTCCACGATTTTTATGACTTTTTCACGTTGCAAAACGTATTTTCTTTAAATCTTTTGTCGGAGCACGCGGTGACCTTTTGTTGTGAGTTCTTTGTTTGCAAATGTAAAGGAAAACGTGATTTGTAAATTAGAGCTTTTTGACTCTGCTCTTGCGAAGTAAGGACCGTCCCGCTTGGCTGAGGCTAAAGTTGATGTTGGCCTTTTGGTCAACAGAAACTGCAGCCGAAACCAAACCCGGGCTGGCTGGTTTCTACCAACTGTGAAAACTTCATTGGGAATAAAGAAAGCCCAAAGCACGCTGCTATAACTTTTCGCATCACTTTTCTCGTTTTTCATGACCTTGCACTGTTATTTTTTCCCTAAACACATCAAAAGTAATTTCATTTTTCCCTTTTCCTAGCACCATGCAAGCTAAAAAGGCCGGTGAAGAAAGGGATGTTTATTTTGAGACATGGTAGCATTACCAAGTTCAACTCTTGGAATTAAAATCAATAGCAACTGGTTGTTGTTTTCACCTGGCAACAAAATTGACATACAGACAAACAGACCCAATATATGGAATGGCTATATTTTTTCTACACGTTACCAATCCGATACTGCCAATTTTCCATCACTTTCCATGAACCTAATCAAAATTCCAATGACTTTCTGGAAATTCTAAAATCCCATGACTTTCTGGGTTTTCCATGACCCATACGAACCCTTGCAGTGAACTACTTTATTTAAACACGTTTTACAGAAATTTGTAATGTTCAGTAGTACATGTGCTCATGCAATGGTGGGAAGTGTGTGAACTAAAATACAAAAAAGGTATGGAAAACGCCGACAAGTTTATGATCACTTGTATGCCTTGAGATAAGGTTTTTTAATCGGACTCTTCAACTGTTTTCAGTACCAGGATAGCCATTCCTTTACGGGAAAATGATAAAGAAGCTTAAATGTAACTTGCACAGCATTTTGTCTTCAAAAAAAAGTTTGAAGATGTATTTACCTGGCAGACACCATTCTTGTAAAATTTTATCTGAAAAAAAGGGTTGTTATTAAAACGGGCAAAATGACCAAAGTATACACGTCTTTCAATCATAATTTGAGATGTTACAAATCAACAGGACTAAGAAAGTGATAGTCGTAATACTATTTCTAATGGTATGAGCATCCAGTAGGTAACAAAACAGTTGCTGGTAGGACAGCCATTAAACAACCCCTGTATAGCTGCATTAGAGTAAGGGGGGGGGTGGAGGGGGGCAAGGGGGTGGACAAACTGGAATTCAAAAAAATGGAACCACGGAACTTACGTTTTTCTATTCATGGTAGCCTCTGGATGTAACGGCGATACTTACTTTAATTTTATTCGCTATTTCTTACCTTGCTACCAAGAAGTGGTTTTAAGCTCTGGAGATAAAAAAAAAATCAATTATTCAGTGAAAATAACAAATTTTATAAAAAAGTTGTTATCTTGCTCAAAAAAACAGGAAAAATTCAAATTTCTTAAAGGACAAAAGAATCTATGGTGCATAATATTTCAGTCTATCTTTTATGGGTAATAGCATTATGCTTCATAAAAACTGCTGAACCATTATCATAAACTTAACCCGGCTATCACTTCATACTGCACTAGCAGTCAAAATATCCCAAAACTACCACTTGAAAGGGAGGTAAATAGTGGTGAATATATACAAAGATGCAAAGAGTCGGGGTATCAATCTACTGCCAAGCACCGACCCTAAGGGGGGATAGAAGTTTTATTAGAATTTACCAAAACATTGGAAAAAATGTGCTTTATGTTCAAAGAAACAATGCACATTTGCTTCTAAGCCTTTTCAAAATCAACTAATAGTCTTGGATATAGTGAGTTATGGGAGCAAATCAGAGCACACAAATGTGGATATCAGTAGCTTTTTTAAATAAATCTACTGGGCAACAGAAGTGCACAGTCTGTCAGTGTAATAATAAATGTACACTAAAACAGTTGTTGAAACATATACTTATTCAATGTAATATTTATATTAATTATTGCTATTAACAGTTAACAGTTTTTTTTACCACTTTAAATTACAAACCTATTTTCTTATTACAAGTTTCACAAATGTTGAAGGCATAGGAAACAGCCCATAGGGGCTAACGAGTTCCTACACCTTACCTTATTTTTTAATATCAAAAGACAAGTGACAAATAATTAGAGACAATATAAGTGCTAAAGAACAAAAAGATATAGACTAACTAAAGATCATGCCGAGACAGAAAAGAGAATGTTACACAGGAAGATAAATCAAGTATGGACAAAATAACATGGTAAACAGGTGCATTCATGATATGTAGGAAGTTTTTATGATGCCATGATAAACTTTTTGAGCTCTTTCTTATTACTATCATTTTTACCATTATAACAATAATAACTAGTGATTACTATATATTAACTAAGTATCCTCACACATAACATTAGTTTTATTATTAGTAGAAATTACTATTGCCACCACTAACATGACACAAAACCTTCTCATACAGTACATGCAAAGTATACCTTTTCAGTCTGGTCAACCAAGTCTTTTTCTTCAAAGTAAAGGTAATTCTTAAACTTAATAAGGGCCTGTGTAAAAGAGTGAGAAACAAATTTATGCTAAGCATTTGTAAGTATTATTTTTCCTTAAAAATTGAACAATAATATTTGTCAAAACAATGAGCAGTTTATTGTCAGACTTCAGCCATTGTAAAATTCAATTCCAAAAAATCTTTCAAGGACCAACATTTTCTAGACATGAAACGCTGATATCTTTGTCTTAAAATGACAATCAAGACAGTAATAGATGACTTAGCTTCTTGATGACAATTACAGAAACTCTTCTAAATTTGGCATAATTGTTACAACTAAGAGTATTAACATCAATAATAACATTTTGGCACTTCAGTAATAATTTGTACATGCATATAACTTACTCTGTCTTTGTATGTGATAGGAATATATTCACCTGAAAAAAAAGACAAAAGTTTAAGTTGGAATGGTGCAGACATGACCTGGGGATAATGTAAGGTAATAAAATGTACTAATACTGAAACCACACAACAAGGCAATAGCATGATAGAAATTTTTATACTCACTTAAACGTTTCTCGTTTTGAGGTAAAGTAATGAAAAAACCTAAAACATCTCCTGCGTCATAGCCATTGCTGTAAATGGAAGGGCAATCAGTTAGTAGAAAGCTCAAGTGAGTGTATTACTTTGAATGTTCCTATTAACTAGCTCAACATGTACTAGCAACTTGTTTGGCTAACCTTAAAATTCTTGGCTTTTGTACTTAACTCAGAAAAAGAGCAAACTTTCAGGACAATAATTATAACTGACAGTACTCCAATGCTACTCTGAAGTTTGTTGTGGTATAAGTTTCCACTCTATATAGGCCTTGTTTGGGACTGTACTATTGTTAGTTTTTGGGTTTCATTACATTCAGTACAGCTGAGTCAACTGGAAAAAGCTGGGTAAAGTGTCTTGGTCAAGGACACAACACAGTTGTCTGACAAGGGTGCAAACTTTTGACCCTAGCATTTAAGGCAAACACACTAACCGCTAGGGCCACTGCACCACTAGCCATTATAGAGCTTGTTAGAACCTGTAATGTTTTCCTCTACTGGGTATATCTTGTTTCTCTTTCTTTTCGCTTCTCCAACCAAGAATAACTACATAAATACATACTGCATCAGAACCTGTAAACAACTCAGTGCAATATGTTTCACCTATAAAGGTGTACCTGGCTCCACTTTTGACTTGTCCAAGAAAAGCAAAACTTATCACAGGCCAATGGAACTTGTACTTTACCTGTAATGTTTTCCTCTGCTTTGGTGGAACTTGGTTCCCTTTTTACTTCTCCAAGAATAGCTAAACTTATCGTAGCCCAGAGGAGCTTGTAAATTACCTGCATTGTGCAAAGAATACTGACACTGTTTCTTCTCATACATTACAGGCATGAATCGTTATTGGTATGTACATAAAACTTGATATTTATAATTAATTGTTTACTTCAAATAAGTGGATTTATAAACTCCAAAGTTGTCCGCTAAAATAGTTTTTATAAAAGAGTTCAGTGCATCAGCAAATAAGTGCTATAGGTACTTTGTGATAGACCTTATATTTATTATTAATGGAGTGGTTTTAATGTTCTTTTGTCTCCTTTCAAAATGGCCTTGCTAGTTTCATTCTTGAGTAACTTTTCATTCTTCATGTTACCCGAAACAAGGCTAGTAGGTCTTATTTGAATGCAGACAAAAGAATTTCAAAATCACTGCCATTTATGAATAAAGTCTATAATAAACTTTTTAAAAAAAATTTTGGGGATAGGAAGTTTCTAAGGTGCTGATGTTTAAAGCATTGCTAATATGCAGTCAAAAATGGGGTGCATTCATTTATTTCCAAACAAAAATAGTTTTACAAATTATAGAACAAATATATATGATTGTACAATTAGCATCTAGACACTTATTGACATTCAATAAGATGATTGTAAGTAGTTATTACAGTGGTAAAAAATAAGAAACATGTCTACCAACCATAAAGTTGTGACCAGCCAAGTCTAAATGCTGAATCTTCAGGCATTTCCTCAATGGTTGCCTATTAAATAAAAATTTATATAAAATTTCTAACACATATAATATGCAATTCAAACAATTTACTGTGTTTTTGTTTGTATCTTTATTGTATTCTTATTTGAAAATGGAAATGTGAACAAAGATTTTTGTTGTTGTGAGTGAGTCCATGAGTGAATTCACATCACTCCTCAACTTCATTGATGAGTGATGTCTTCCATGAGATAAAACCCTGATTAAAAACAAAATAAATCACAAACCAAGAAAAGAACTAAATCAGCTATTAATAGTTTAATAGAGCAGGGCTCGAACACCTTCAGAATTTAACAAATCCAGGGGTTTCCTGGGCTGGTTTTCTAATTTTTTCCCAGGGCTTTTCCAGAGTTTTTTAAACCCAGACTGAAAGTAATGTTTACAATCACCTGTTTAAACAACTTTGTACTAGTGTAATATCAAAAAAATTTATGTGTTTATTGAAGTTCAAAACATAATTATAATGACATGCAAAAACTTAAGTCTAAATCTTAATTGTTACTTGAAATGAAAAAAAATGCATCATTAATTTTAGTGAATTTAGTTTTTTAATAAAATTCTATGAAGTTTTCCAGGGCTTGATAGAAAAAACTCCAGAAATTTTCCATAGGTTTCCAGGGCTTTGACAGCCCATACCAATCCTGTTAGAAACAGATTTGCTAAACTTACTTCAAAATACCAGGATCCCATTGCTACACCATGTGTTGCTCGCACCATACAGTATCCTTTCTCACCAGTGACTGAAAGTCTATTTTCAGCCAACTTGAGTTGAAGGGCTGGGGAGATCACATCAAACCAAATAATTATAGATGATAACAGTAGCAAAACCAAAGCAAATCTGAAATCTACTTACTTGGCTCTAAGAACTGCTGTACAGTAACTTTGTCTTCAAAGGGAAAATATTTCACAAACCTTAGATATTTTCAGATCACATTGATGACACAAATTTTCCAAACATTAAAGCTGTTTAAAAAATCAAAAAATCAACATGACAAATGTTCATTATTTTTAATGTAAAGGCTGGAAACTTGACAAGGAAAAATTGATAAAAGAAAACTTGAATTAAACTGAGTATTTTGAAAAAAATGAAAAAAAGGACACACCATTTACAATTAATATTTTATCAAAAATGATAAAAAAAGCGACGAAACTAGTGTTCTCAAAGGGGGCAAACAAATTTGGCAATCAAACTTATCTGGTTATCACTTAACAAGTTCTTCCCCCTAGATGTCTGGTAATTTTAATCTCCCTTCCCTTTGCCCACCCTACACAGAGCAATGGCATACCTCTATCATTCATTGACAGAAGAACCTGATTGTGTAATGAAATCCTATACAAGTCTCCTGGAATTGGTTTGCCAGCCCAAAACTCTGGATCAAAGTTTGCCATGGGAGCATTTGGATCTGGTTCTGTTAAAATATATCTGTATCCATCCTTTATAAAAAATAAAACATTAATTTATAACCACCATAGTCTACATAATTTAGATCAGAGGATAGACTAAACACTTGTTGCATTGAAAAAAAAGATTAGACACAATTTGAATGAAGGAAAATAAAAAAACTAACAGTATTGAAAACCAGTTTAGACAAAGTTTGATTGAAGGATAGATTAAAAAGTAATCAATTTGAAAATGGATGAGACACAAGTTGGATTGGCGGGTAGATTAGACAAATTGAAGAGTATAGTGCAAAATTGACGTAAGTGACTTTTGATGAAGTTCTCAATTCTCTCTACATTATCCAGTTGAACAAAGTTGGGGGACAGGCTGTGCACAAAAAGTTTGATGAGAAATATATACATGAAGAAAAAAAAAACAGTTTAGACACAAGTTCCTTTTAAAGTTTTACCTGCCCCTGATGAAGCATGCCAATGTCAATAACTTTTTTCTCACCCTTATTAGACATGTATAATTTTGGATGACAGTTTCAAAAGTTCAAACAAAGCTCCTTAATTATTCCACTTAATAGCTGGAAAATTAAAGTCATATTCAAAACTTATTGCACTAAATAAATGAATTTCATGACGCCTTCTTGGGAACCCCTCTAAAACTAAAAGTGAGTAAATGGAACAAAAGTTGCTTTAAATTCAAAATTTCTCATCCTCATGGAAATTTCGCTTTTACCTTGTTAAAAGGATGTTCCAGTGGGTAGCCATGAGGTGGAAGTTTCTGTGATGCTGGAATATCACTGCAAAAGAACATCAAATTAAATTTTTTAAATATAATTCTAGGAAACCTTTATATTATACAAACATAAATAATAAGGAAAACTGAACATAATCCAGACCTATAATTATTATACTTGCAAAAATGTAAATAAAATTGTTCCAGTTACATACATCAGGGTTCAAAATAAAATTCAGAAAAATATATGAAAATATGTATGGCTACTAAAGCCTGTGACAATGAACCAAATTTCTGTCTCTGGAGTCAGTTGACTACTAGACAAAAAAACTTTTGAGCCCTGCACTTTCTGGGAGCTTCATCAATTGATTATTAAAATAGAATGAATATAACACCTATCACCTCTACTTTGCAAAACAAGCAAAACGAATAGTCACTTTCTAGGATTTTGTCAACTGGTTCAAAAATTAAAATGAATAACACTAATCATTTCTACTTTGCAAGACAAACAAAATGAATGGTCACATTATAGGGTTTTGTTTACTGATTGAAATATTAGAATGAATATCACCAATCATTCACAACTAAATCATGGATACTCTTAGGGGTGAAAGAGTTAAAATGATGCTACATATGTCATACCTTTTTGACTTCTTGTTGGATACTAGCTGCTGGCTGCTATCTAACTTCCGTTTCCCTCTAGTTGATTTTCTCTGTGACTCTCCTTTCCCTTTGCTTGTGCTCAGGCTTGAAGCCAAGCTGCTTCCCAAGCTACTGCCAAGATTTACACTAAGGTCGGTGTTGAAACTACCACTGAAGCTATCAGCAAAGTTTTCAATGGGAGTAATAGTTTGGCTCTCTTGTTTGATGGTTACATCTTCTTTTACTTCAGTTACTGGGTCAGGAATTTTCTCTGTCAAGGTTACATCACAAGAACTTTTTGACAGCTCTGATTCTGCTCCATTTAAGGCTTCTGATACGTCCATCTAGAACAACAAGTTGACATTTCAGTTGCTTAAACTAAAACAGTAACTGAATTCAAATACCTCTCTAATAATACAAACACTGAAGGGACAGAGTGAAGTGTCTGTATTAGAGGGAACTGGATTAAGTTATTTAGGGACCACTCATTTTTTATGGGTAGGGGGGCAGTGCAATTTGGGGGGGAGGGTCATCCCAAAAAAAAGGACAAAAAAGTGGGGGCATGCAAAAAAAACTACATGTTTAAAGGGGGGGTCATCCCAAAAATAATTACTATCCAACAGGTGTGGCATGACCAAAGAAGCAGAGCGCCTGGTATATCTGATTTTCATAACTACCCGCAAGTGTTTGTGACCCATTCTACACTAGACTGGAATTTTTTGCACTGCCTGTCATCCATGTGGGGATGATCAGACTGCCTGTGTATAGGAAATGGGCAGTCTTCCTCTTCAGATCATTATTAATACTTGCATCTGACCCTGAATCCTGTTCCTATCAGCCCTCTTCTTTAAACCAAGCTGAATATCTGATACAACCATACAAATGATATCTTTTTAATTTGTTTAATATTTCATTTTAGAATTATTATTATTAAAAAAATGATAAACTTGTGAAGCAGCAATTTCAATACTGTATTTTCTGCAAAATTGCAAACTATGGCACTCACACTGTACACTCAGTATATTGTATCTCAAAGCTGCATATATCCTTTATATGTCATTCTGTAATCATTCTCATGTATGTCAAAACCCTGTAACCCTGTCTACATGTTTTAATATTGTATGCATGTACAAATATCATGTTTCAGAGTTTTCACAAAGCATCCAATGGTCTACACGAATAGTATGTGTATATTTCAACATAAAATTGCTATATCAATCTTTGTAATATAATGTAAATCTAAATACTGCAGTAACCCTTTCAGCCCCAAACATGACAGATGATGTGTTGCTATTAAATTCGCCTAAATGGTATCCATACTTTCCTTTTAAACGGTTTGAGGGAATTAAGCTTTTAATATTGGGTAGCTTGCAGTGTATGATCAATTCCTATATTCTCAAAACAAAACAACTGATGTTATATTGATATTGTAAGGAGTAGATGGATGTTGATATAAAACTTGCTGGGGCTGAAAAGTTTATCACGGAATGACCATGTGTATGTGTTTACGAAATGCAATCAATCTTTCATGTGTGTCTCATGGCCATTTTTGTTCTTATTTT
>JAOBAT010071235.1:0-21837 GCA_026413305.1 Hydrozoanthus tunicans | reverse complement strand
GGGTCACCCTATCTAGTCAATAGGATAACCCTATCCCTAAGGTGACCCTATCAGACAAGTAAACGCAACCACGAAAAACAACAGAGGGTCACCCTATCTAGTCAATAGGATAACCCTATCCCTTGGGTGACCCTATCAGACAAGTAAACACAACCGCGAAAAACAACAGGAGGGTCACCCTATCTAGTCAATAGGATAACCCTATCCCTAGGGTGACCCTATCAGACAAGTAAACACAACCACGAAAATCAACGGGGGGTCACCCTATCTAGTCAATAGGATAACCCTATCCCTAAGGTGACCCTATCAGACAAGTAAACGCAACCACGAAAAACAACAGAGGGTCACCCTATCTAGTCAATAGGATAACCCTATCCCTTGGGTGACCCTATCAGACAAGTAAACACAACCGCGAAAAACAACAGGAGGGTCACCTTATCAGTAGGGTGATCCTCCTACGAGGGTGGCCCCATCTCCATGTTAAAGCACTCCAGATGGGGCATTTTCATTGTTGGAAAGTCAGATAAGTGCAGAGAGTGAGAGTACATACCCAAGTTGAGAGATGGCCAACAAAATTAATATCTCAGTCTGTCGCCAAATGCCTGAAAGTTGATTGAACAACTGAAGGGTGCTATGTGCAAAAACAATGTAAGTGACCTTTGATGAAATCCTCAACTCTCCCTACATTATCCCTGTTATCTCTTCATAATATTTGGGAGAATTTACCATTTCATACATAGTCACTTACTGTATATAATTTTTGCACTAGACCCTTCAACTACAGATTGGATTGCAAAACCTAATCTAATCTCTCATTTTACTTATTATAAAATACAGGTATCTTAAGTTCATATGGAAAACATAATTTTACCAGCCACGGACTTGCTCTCATCATAGTAAAAATGAAGCGGCTTTGGCTGATTGCATAAGCTGTCAAAGCAGTCACTCCAAGGCTGCCTGCAAAGTAGGCATAAGTAGACCTGACGCGATCACGCACTACTTGTGGCCACAACCTTAAAGAAAATCAAGATAACAGTCAAGCGTTAATAATTCATCAGAAAAGCAACAAGACACCAGCCTTCTTGATGCCCCAGAAATTTGAAAGTTTGAATTCAACAAGACTGAGTGCCACTTTAACTTGACCAACAAAACCATCAGGATTGACTAATGATAACACATCACATTTCTAACTGTTTTCCTTCAACTTTCAATTTACAAGTCAAAATTAGGGCATCAGAACTTGCCATTCAAAGCAAGCAATTGCTCTTACCATAACTCAAACTTGCCACCTATGGAATGCAATGCTACCAAAAATGAATGCCAGCTAATAGAATTTTAGAACTGGTAGCAAGCTGGCTAAACTACAAGATTGTGCAGAACCTAAGTTGTGTTAAACTTTAGAGTTGATGATCGCATGAAGCTTATTTGTTTTCTTGGGCAAACATTTCATTTAAAAACAAATTAAAGTGAAATTTTTTAATTTGCACACACAGCTACAGACACAGTGATAGTATGGATTAAACTTTGAAAAATAATTAAGGCTACTAAAACTTGTACTCAGGCTATCAAATTCTTGCCTTTGTTTGCCAGCTGGCTACATGAAAAAAATGTTAATTTTTGAGCACTGTTGCACACCATTGTTCATGCTAAATTGACCTGAGAAGAACAACAAACCACTCAGCTACTTGCTGAAAATCACCTGCCTCATCTGAGAATAACTATATTTTCTGTAGGTTTGCTGATAAGAATATTATGATATCGTCTCCCATTTCAATTGAATTAGAGGGTTCATAGATCAAGTAGAAGAAATGCGCCCTTGTGCCCTCCCAATAATGAGGGTTTATATTTAAATGTAGCAGTCAGCTTATAAAAATTAAGTTTTGTATCTTTAACTGTTGCACTCTAAGAGTGTGATCTAATGGAACTAAACTTGGACACTTTTGCTTTGAAATGTGCAAAAATTCTTCTATTATTTGTTATCCATTTACTCGATGGAAACAATCGCTCACCTCAATTTTATCTTACTGTAGGTGAGTTTAATTTCACTTGGCAAGGACTTTCAAGTTGCAAGCCAAAGGGCATGCAACTTTATGTCGTTAACCATAATTACTGTAAACTAATCATAACTCAGGCAGCTGTTGTAGACTAAAGTAGCATTCCGTTTGACTGGTCCAGCCAGTATGACTGGCCAGTTCATAAATGGAGCACACAACTCTTTAGAACTGTGGGAATTTGGAGAGTTGTGGTGATGGAACTTTCAAGTCTAAGACTACATCGGCTGTCTCTGTTGTAATTGTTTTGTTTTGTTTTAGAGCTGATCTAGCGAGCATGAGTTTCTGCAGCTTGTTTCTGATTGGCCCTGGACCTTTCATTTCAAACCAGCCAGAACTAGTTTTTTGTTGGCTAACCAGAGCAGTCAAATGGAACTCGACTTAAGATCATAGTGTATGTATCACACAGGGGTTCCACTAGCCACACACCTTGACCTGTCAATTGCACCAACATCATTTGATAATCCTAATCCATAGAAACACAGGGCTCCCAAGCCAAACATAGCTGCACCACCCAGCAAGGCTCTTCCTGTGGTTTCAGCTGCAAAACATTTTTAAAAAATTTGCAATCTGAGCTCAAAATGATTTCTCCTCATACTGAAAGTCTAAATTCATTGTTCAACTGAGAGGGAGGGGAGAAAGACGACTCTATAGGGACCTCTAACAGTTGAGTGTAATTTATTTTTAAAATGCTGTGCTATTGAAAAAATTGCTTTCAAAAATATATATCAACCTGCAAGCTGGACAAAGTAAAAAAACTACCTTAAATTTCTGTTTCTGGTATATGATGGTTTTAGGTTTTGAGTGAAAAATGACCATAAAGTCACGGAAAACTCATGTAATTTTATATTTTTGAATGTAAGTACTGACAATTATGTCATGCATACATAATGTGTTGTGGTTCATTTTTATCCTTGGTTTAAATTTCACTTTCCTTTGTGTTTCGATATGGTATAATGAGTACAATATTGTAAATAGTATGAACCACAACATGCTTTACGTGCGTGTGTGAAGATCTAGACAACCTTTGCCGATAATATTTTTACCCTTGAAAATTCAAATTTCCTGCCACTAACTGTATAACTATTTACTGAAAAAGTCGATTTGAACAACTTCGTTAAAAACGCCGAACTAAGGAACTTGTCCTGAAATGAACCTTTTTGATGGTGTGACGTAACGAAATGACTAGAAAGCTCTGCGAAAAAAAATAAGATCAAAAGCGAAATATAAACTTTAAACATAAAACAACCTGTCAAGCCAACTGGTTTTCTTGCTGCCTCCCAGGACCTCCATCCTGCTTGAGCTTCTGTTTGGTAATTTCTTGCTGATCTGAGACAATTTTTTTCAGGTGCTCCGAAGTTGCGAACGAGCACTGCTCTGCTAGCACTCGCCGATGCTGTTAAATTCCTCAGAACAGCTGGGGAGCACCGGGTGATTATTCTTGCTGCAAACATGGATTCGCTCTGATTATTGAACCAATCTGACTTTCAATTTCTTAAAGCTTCAAAAAATATAATTATTGAAAAAGGAGAGATTCTAACGCAATCCCTTCAAAGTTTGCGTCGAGATTCCGCTGATTACCGGGTCAGCGGACATCAAGCAAGGAAATGCGCAATCGGCGAAAATCTAAATGCGCGAAGTAAGAGCCAACAATGGCTGCGACAAAAACAAGGGAAGGAAGGAAGGAACGACGCTGTGGCGATTATGTGCAAAAGCATTGAATGTTTGAAGTACAGAATCTACTGTTGTGAAAGTAAAGCTCTATTTTTGTAGGAAAAAATGTCAATTCCTCCAAGATGGCTAAATTGCCCTAGAAAAAGTGCAGTGATTGCAGGTTTGTTTGGAGTTTTAATACTATTATCCGTGGCATTGTAGCTTGTTTCGGTTTTAGATAAATAAACAGACAAGCTTGTATTTTTAAAATGGTTTTATATTTGGGAATTTTTATATTATTCTTTCATATTTAATAAATGCATGGTTTTATCGAAGTAGTAACTTAATGTGTTCAAGATTCAAGTTTACAAACAATATTTTAAAACATATTTTACAATTTAGCTGACATTGCGTTAATTTCTTATCAACCATCAGACAAATTCATTGCATTCAAGACGTTCCTAGGCCCACGCTATGACGATCAGGTGCCAGAGGCGAATAAGTATCATGTGCCAATGTTAATAACATACCTCGAGAGCTTCCAGGTTTGAGCTGGTTGTGTTATTTAAAGCACCAGAAGACTTTTTACGATGTTTTCACCATGTGTAATAAAACACGAGAGTGGTTGGAAGAATTCAAGACAGATGATCATTACTTTGAGAGTTCTTCTGCACCACTCAAGTGCTTACTCAACTCTGTGTAAACATAGAAATTGCTTTCAAATACTTTAGCGAAATAGTGTTAAAACTTAAAATTTACAAGTATGTTTAAATACTTTCATGCAAACACAGTTTCCGGCCAATCAAAAGTACATTTTCAATACTTTGTGAACAACATCGCAAAGTACAATAATTTAAGAATGAGATTACAGTTTATACCCAAATTCTAGTCTCAACTACATGACTGTGGAAAAAAATGGGAAGTGACTTAAGTACTGAAGTATCCTGTACTAAAGGAATGCTAAATATTACTTAGCATTCCTTTAGTAAAGTTAATAAAGATTACAGCAGATGTAAAAAAAAATGACCATCAAGTCTCGACTTGCAGGTTTTGTTTGTGCGCATTGAGCATAATTCAGAAATGGCCTGTTATAGTTACAGTAGTTTGCGCCTGAGTGTTAGCAGCTATAGTCGGCTGTTTTGACTTCTTCAGCACTGCATAGCCAATAAACAGGCTTAAATTCCCATAGAAACAGATTAAAAAGAATGCCAGCAGTTTGTGGGTTAGAAGGAACTAAAGCCTGTACTGAATCCTTGTGGGATTTGGCTAGCAATGAAAAACCAGTAGTGTGGCAAATGCGTACTAATGATATGGAGACAGGCCGTAAAGTTGCATTAAGGCCTAACTGGACAGAAGGAACTATAGCCTGTACTGAACACTATGTATGTATTTTGAGCATGTTTGGTAGCTATGCAGTGCTGATGAGGCCAAAAATAATTTCCAGTGGCACAATTGAATTGTTTCATAAGAATTTCTTACTGGTTCATAAAGTGAAGCTGCTTTGATAAGCATGGTTTTCATAGAAACCTGCATTTCATGAATATTAACTAGCCTGTTCCAAATGGGTGAGCCAGGAACCAATTTAATGGGTATTGATCATGAAGGTGTCGTGTGCACAGGGCTAAGTTGACTCTTTGATTTCTGACCTGTGAATTAAGTCTCAGTGCTACTATATTTAAGGCTGTCTCTAACAAAGACATAAGCTCACTCTTAACCTCTTCACTACCAAGGACATATATATATGTCTCCAGTTGCATCACTCAATGACCAAAAGAAACACTTCACCTATTGCCTGGTTCCTCAAATAAAATTCTGTCACAAACTCTGGTGGCTGAGAAAATCCAAAATGGCCACCAGTCTCTGGGTGGTAAAGACTCTGTAAGGGAAGTGATTAATAACTTGGTTTTTGTTTTCACTCACTGAAACAACAACAACAATAACAACAACTTTTTTGTGCTCAGTAAATTACTATTGATTATCTATTGATTGGATGCTGTTCGCGGTATAGAAAGAGCACAGCCATTCAGAAATAGCAGAGCTAGTTGAGCTAAGTGACTGAGCCATGCGCAGAATAATTGCCTGTTACTTTAGTTTCAATGAAAATGTTCAAAATAAGAACAAAAACAAATACAATTAAGAACAAAAACAAAATTAACACAGTTAAGGAAGTGAGCTCATATACATTGTAACTGTTAATAATTGAAGATCAAAGAAGATTTCAGTTGTTTTTTAAAGCAAGCACAACTCTTTGATTTCAAGTCATCTTCAATGGAACCATTGAACCTGATATTAAATTTGCCATGGTTTGTTCTGGTTTTGGGAAGATAGACTCAAAGGGTACATGTGTATGCAGTTCAAGTATTTGTTTTATAGCAGGTTCTGGAAAAAAGATTTTTATTTTATAGCTGCACAGTACCGAATGCAGGATCTTTATTTATGTAGTTCTTAATAAAACTGATGTAAAACTGTCTCTTACCAAAATGCTTGAAGCACCTCTGCACCCAGATACTCATCAGTATGTTTAAAGTTGAAGGAATGCATTTTGCACTGTTTGAAACTTATTTGTTGCTGCAGTTCATTTATCTTGCAATTTGGTTGTAACTCCCATGCACTCTCTCTAGCTCAAGTTTGATTTCTTTCATAATGAGCCATTTACCAAACAATTCAATCTTTCCTAAAGCACCTTTGCACCCAGAAATTTGTTGTCAAATGAACTAACTCAAAGTGCATATAATGTGAAAATTTCATTACTTCAATGGATGGACCTCATATGAGGAATAGTGGTGAAAAAATCTTTTATGGTTCTTGAGAATAATTAACTTTTAAAGTTCTCAACTGATGATTCATCACAAGTGGTTCAGCTGATAAAATTAAATTTGAATTTAAAAAAAAAACTGCTTCCTCTATCTTGAGTTACATATAAATTATCGCTGCAAGTTTGGCTCAAATTCACGATCATCCAAAGCCAGGTTACAATTGAATGAATTTTGCGATAGTTTTGAAGTTAGTCAGTTAAATCATGTAGAAGCCTCAAATGTAATAAATAGCCCTAAATGTTATAAATGTCCTAAATGTAATACCGTTTGGGTCCTGAATGTAATAAAGGTTCTAAATTTAATACAAGATTGGTCTTAAATGTAATAAAGTTTGGTCCTAAATGTAATAAACCCGTAATTGACACTTAGGGCCTAAGATCAAGGCTTACATTTTAGGTTCTATTACATTTAGGACCAAATTTTTATTACATTTAAGACCATTATAAATTACATTTAAGGCCATTTATTACATTCGAGGCTTCTACATACAGATCACCCTAAAGTTATTTTGTCCATATCTTTCTAGATTAAACTTGGCTTGGTTATTGATCTCACCAACACAAGCAGATTTTATGACAGAAAAGATGTGGAGGATGCTGGCATTAATTATGTTAAGCTACACTGCCGAGGGTAAGACAATTGTCAGCCAGTGTTAGCAAGTAATAAAGGGGGCAAGGGGAGTTCCCTTCTCGCTGAGTCAGGCCTTCTTTTTTCTCTCTCCCTTTCAGTGGCCAAGCAGTTAGTATGTTCGGCTTGTATACCTAGGGTTGCGAGTGCAAGCTGACTTTGTTCCAGTTGACTCAGTTATATGAATAAGTCCCAGTCCTACTGGGAGCTACTGTAACCTGTGATAGATTAGTGTCCTGTTCAGGGGGTTCAAAGACTCTCATCTGCATACAGAAATCGGAGATAAGCACAGGTCCTATGAGTCACTAAAGCTCAAGAAAGGCTTTAGCTTAGCTTTCAGCCCTGTCTAATTTAATATCAATGTCTACCTCATACAAAATAAGATATTCCATAAAGAGAAAATGGGAAAACCATTTGCAAAGAAAAAGCAAATTTCTCCTAATCAAGTTTAAATTTCATAGAAAGTATAGGTCTATTAGTTGCGAGAATTTGGCAACACATTGTTTGATGTATTTTGAAAGGGTTAAATTTTACTTTTTTAACCCTTTCAGCCCAAGCCAGTTTATCATTATCAAACTTCTCCCTACATAACTTATACATTATAAGCCATTTGGTAATGAGAAATGATCGAACATAGAAAACTACTGAAGATGAAAAGCAAAATTCTCCTAAACTGGTAATAGAAAAAGTGTGGGTTCTAGTTGGGAGAATTTAGCAATACGCCATTGGGTGTATTTGGGGCTGAAAGGGTTAAAAGACCCTTCATTTTCCCTCTGGACATTCCATGATATCCCTACATGATATCCCTACATGATATCCCTAACTTGCTAATAGGGTCTAGCCATTGGAATTTTAGATTGACTGTCACACTGGGATGTACATAATAAATTTACTAGCACATATTGGTGTAATAATTAACTTGATGTTAGCAGTTAGTAATTTTTGGCTCGATTTTATTGAGTTTCATTAGCATTCTAAAGTGCTTGTAGACAATTTGGAAATAATCAATGATATTATTAGTTATGGAGCTCTATACTAAAAGAAGTAAAGCATGATTAGTATAAAATCATAAATTTAAGTATAAAAATAAAATGGATATAATATTATCATGGATGGGTGTAAAAATGGTGGCATCAATGTTTCACACACTATGTCAGCAATCGATCATCAGACTAAAAAATGAATGTTTCATGCAGTTTTAAAATTGCAAGCCTAGAATTTGTTAGGTTACAGCTTTTACTTTTTAGTTCAGATCTTTTGTTCGAAAAGATACCCTTGTCTGCATTAAGAATGCACAGAGTCTTGCATAAGCATAATATTATTATTTTTAATTCTTCTCCAGTCATAGTGAAGCTCCTACAAGAGATCAAACCCAGCTATTCTTTAACATCTGTGAGCGGTTTTTTAACTCCAATCCAAAGCATCTAATAGGTAAGCACATGCCGTATGGCAGTGTTATCATAAAGGCATTTTTTCTGAGAAAAAGTAGGGGATTTGTACATTTATCTCATTTCCTTTTCTTGAAACATTTATCCCATTAACCAAAACAATTACTTGAAAACAGTCAATTAGAAAGATACTGTAATTTTGATTGTTATTTTTAAGAGCGAATAAAAGTTTTTTTAGAGACTAAGTACTATTATAATAAAATACTGATTTGTCAAGTTTAAAAAACAGACAATGAAAATGTACTGTGATTAATATATATAATGGTTTGTAGAACAAAGCTTTGCAGGATGATAAGCTTTCATTGGTTCAAGCATTACTGTGCTCTGATATTTGTACCACGTACTTACAGGCTTCCATTTCACAAAAGACTTTTGTGTACTTCATAAAAATAGTATGGGTAACTCGCTGGCATGGAGATTTTTTTTTCTCAAAACTAAATTATAACTGCATCGAATTTGACATTTCCGTCTTGTTACTCCTTCTACAAAAGTTCTTGTATGTCTCATTGCTCCTAACACCTCAGGTTTTGTACATTTTGTTCAAACTTCTTGTATGGTATATGTAGAAAAAATAACAAGACATAAATATCAAGTTCAAAGCGATTTCCAAGCGCTTTCCTTGCTGCCATACAAGAAATTACAGCAAAAAGACTTATAATTTCACCATATTTTCCTGTCGTCTTCTTGAAAATCCTGTACCAGCCATCAACATTCAGTGACTGCAAAATCATTCTGGTTGTGTCTTTGATTCTCCTTTGTCACCTGTGCTATTTTTCCACTTTTAAACATCATACTGACATTCGAAGTTGGAATTCATATACAGTAATTGGTTTGGGCATAAGAAGCTCTTCTTTGAGCTCAAAGCTTCCAGTGAGAAGATTTCACTAAGAACCAATCATACTCAGTCTCAGAGTGGCAAGAATAATTTTCATAACACCCCATGAATTTGAAATCATCTTGCAAGGGGTCCACTCTTCCCCAAGCCCCTACCTTTCGACCTGTTCAGTATAGGTGACCCTACTAGGATTCTAAGACTCCAGCCAACGTAGCTCTAGAAGTTACTATATAATAAGAATAAGAATAATGATAATGATAATGATAATAATAATAATAACTTCATTTCCAAAACTTTGGTATAAAATTATGATTTGGATTACAATGCTTTTTTTTAAAAATGCAAAATATGTAAAAAATGCAATTATTCTATATAGACATTAGGATTATTGAATAACAGTACTTAAAATATAAGACTGATATAAGACTGATAATATATATACTGGGACATCCAAACCGTTCCACCATAATGAGGTGGTGGAACCGAACAGCTTTGGCTGTTTATTTGTTTATTTAGCCTTTATAGTTTTACATTAAATTGGGTTCAGCTAGCTATTGACATGCATTGGCACTCAGTGTTTAGCCCTGTCAATGAGTTTCCAGTGTTTTCCAATTAAAAACACCTTTGCTTCAAGCTGAACACATGCTTTTGAAACTATAGTTTTTCATTCAGACTACCATGCAGTTGAATTATTTTTAAGGTGTCCATTGCACACATGGATTCAACAGAACCGGATTTTTGATTATCTCATTTCTAGTTGAGAGAATGGACTGGAGGTGAGTAGAAGTTAGTCATTAGTTTTGATAGTTGTGACAACAATAGGAATAATACCTTATTATCAGTAGTATTATTGCAGAGGCTGCAAAATGGCACTTGGTTTAAGAAAAGTCTTGCACAACTAGTTGTATCAAGTAGTTGCAAGAGACAGGACTTAACTAGTGTTTTAACTCTGGTTCTCTGCACACAGTGTTCTTTCAGGACCAATTATTGAGTTTTTTCTAGATATCCAAAGTTCTGATTTCAAAATAGTTTCTGAACCAACTCTTGACCTTAAGATTGGTTTTTCGAATTAGATTTCCAGCTTGTGTCCTTTTCAAACCTAACCTTCAAACCCGATCGTTCTCAAACTTGATTCCAGCTTGTGTCCTTAGCAAACCTAACCTTCAAACCCAATCGTTCTCAAACTTGATTCCAGCTTGTGTCCTTAGCAAACTTAATCTTCAAACCCAATCCTTCTAAAACTTGATTCCAGCTTGTGTCCTTAGCAAACTTAATCTTCAAACCCAATCCTTCTAAAACTTGATTCCAGCTTGTGTCCTTAGCAAACTTAATCTTCAAACCCAATCCTTCTAAAACTTGATTCCAGCTTGTCTCCTTAGCAAACTTAATTTTCAAACTTTTCCAGTTCTTGAAAGGAGGCTCATTATTTCCAGTTCTCAATAAGAAACAACTTTGAATTCTGCCTAAAAACCACTAAAACTAACTCTGATGGTAGTGGAAAAGTGTGTAATAATTGTTTATCACATTATAAACTCAGTTTGCTTCATTACCTTTTGTTTCAAGGCAGTGTGCCACTAACACGTTAAAGATTTAAATCGTGACCTTATCTACATCACTTATCCTACTGTTATCCTACTGTTTTGTGTAGAAAACAAGGCTTCTTAAGGATAGATTTGTAACTCATTCATACTCTTGTATTTTATATTGTTATTTCAGTTTGGAAGCTGCAGTGAATTGCTTTTCAAGGGTAAGCAATGATTTGCGGGCTGAAACAAATTTCTTGTTTAATACTGTATCTCGAAGGTGTCCGTTTTTGTAAAGGTTTACTTTCGAACGTAACGTCAGCTGAATTGATGAATAGGCAATGCATAGTAACGGTTATTGGTCAAGTACAACTGACATAATGAAGAGGTACTGTACGAATTCTATAATGCAGATACTTTGGCATCCTGTCTATTAAAATTACCTGCTCACTGCGGATTTAGGTTCCTAGCGCACCTGCCTAGAACTCAGAAATGGTAACTACAGTCTGAGTTTTTGAATCCCATTTTACTTCTAGAAAATGAAGTTCAACCTTCTAATGTGGTTATAAACAATGTCATTATCCTTAATATTCGAGTTTCAAGTGGCCCGTGAGGACTTTGTACATGTATAATTACATCAAGAATTTAAAACCAGTGTAAAATATAATTTTAAGTGATTGCATCATTTGTGTAGTTGTTGTTGAAAATGATGAGAGATAAATATTGAATATTTGTAAAAACGAATTGATAATTCCTTTTCTTGTAAAATCATCTTTTGATTTCCGAAATGTTTGTTTCGGTCTGGCATTTGGAATATTAATTTTAAAAATTGTATCTACTGTACTTCTGTCAGAGTCGGCATCCAGGAATCTACAAGCAGGACTATTTGAACGAACTCAATCTACGCTATGGTGATCCTAGAGAGCCACTTAAGGCCCCTGAGCGACCTGACTGGTGTTTTGAAGGTGAGGCAAGTGATGAGGATGATGATGGTGATGGTGGTGATTCACGAGGATACATGGCTGATGGATCCAGACCAGATGGAAGACGTAAGAGAAGACGTCGGGATCCAAGAATTAAGGTTGGAATGTTACCTAGGAATCATTAGGTAGCACTATACCTTGAAAAAAGATCTAGCTAGCACTCAAAGATTGAATGTTTTCACTAGGCTATTTCTTTGTAGTCAGAAAACCCAAAAGGATATAGGAATCCAATGACCTGCGGTTTTAAAGTCCTGAGCAATGTCCTTACTAGAGACTAGGTTCTAGTGAGAGATAACTCGATTTTGGGTTGGCCTAACAAGAAATCAAGTTTGTGTCGTGGAGTGGTAAATCGGACTACATCTTGGCCATCCTGAAGTTTTATTTGTAAATATTGATCTCGGCCCAGGTGTTCAAAAGAAGATTAGCCCTAATCCAGGGTTAACTACCATGAAAACCAATAGGTTTTATTAAGAGTTAATCCTGGTTTAAAGTTGATCAGCTTTCAAACAAACATAGGCTTCGATATGGAAGTGGTGGACCTTTGGAGTCAACTACAGAAAAAAAACAAAAAACATTCAGGTCTCTTCCTTAAGTCTAATAAGTTGTAGCGAAATATCACAATCATTGACTGTACGATGGCTTCAACCTGCAGCTGATTCTAAAACCAATTTCCTCAACTAATGCCTATTTCACTCACATCTATGTATTGTAGAAAATCATTGAAAAACTCAGAGGTGCTTAAGTATGCTCATGTACTCCATGATGAACTGACCCACGCTTGTTCGTTTCAGTGGTCGAACACATTTGAAGTAGACTAGAACTTAGTCTCCCATAGTGGGACATTGACCCTTTAACAGCCTTATCCTAGAAGACGCGAAGGTCGAACTGTTTGCAGGCTAACCGCCGCCTGGTTAGCCTAGTTGGTAAGGCGCCAGTCTTTCGTGCGGGAGGCCCGGGTTCGATTCCTGGTGCTGGACCTTCACCCAGGGTCTTAAAACAACTGAGGAGAAGGTGCTGCCTTTGCTCTAACATCTGCAAACGGTTAGATCTGCGCGTCTTCTCGGATAAGGACATTAAACCGTAGGCCCAGTCTCTCAATCTCTCAATCTCCTCTCGGGGGACTTAAAAGAACCCACATCACTTGTCGAAAAAGAGTAGGGTGATCCCGGTGTTGTGGTCTGTCTTCTACTTCTTCTTCTGTCTCCAAGGGGGGAACCTAGCATGGGATATGCTCCTGTTCGTGCCTTCCCATTTGGGTTTACCTTGTCAGTAGCCCAATAAAGTTGTTAAAAACAAAAAAAAAGACAGCACCAATTGTTTTAAGACAATGAATGAAAACTCCGGTACCGGGAATCGAACATGACACTGCCTCCCACACAACAGACTGGTAACTTACCAACTGGGCTAGCGAAGCAGCTCTATGATCGTCTTACAAAAACTTCATAACTTTAATCTTCACAGTAAGGCTTGAAGGCAAACTGTTGGAGTTTCTCTAATTTGCTCCGACAAAAGGCTAACGCTTGAAACGTCAGCGTAACTTTAACTTTTTTTTATCTTCGTTGTGCTGGGAGTGGTTGCACATTCTTCCAAGCCAGTGGCTTGTGTTTAATCCCTCGACGGCACAGATCTCGGCGTGACAGTCGATTTTGTGGAGGGAAACCAGAGAACCAGGAGAAAAACCCTCGGAGTCAGAAGAAGATCGACAAATCTTAGCCCTCGTGCAAACCCAGGATTTGATCCCGGGTCCAAAGAGGTGGGAGGCACGAGCGCTAACCACTCGGCCATCCTGACTCCCCGTCTTTATAACTTTCTACGGCAAAGATTACAATGATCATCTTTTTGTAAGGTGATCACAAGTTTAGCTTCTGTATTGATACAAAACACTCTACAGTTTCCTGACATTTTACACTGGATCTCGCTCGTTAGACTTGCGAGTCAATTGTAATCAACGAGTCTGTGTGAGTCTTAAGAGTATTCCCAAAATAAGACTCGCGAGTCAGGTTGTACTTAGGACTCGTATTCCCGAGTGGAGGTTACGTTACTTGCAGGCGGTACTGTAGATATGACACGAAATTCTTGAAAAATGTATCTGCAATTTGTGATGAACGCCCTTGCTATGAAACGGCTTACTTTTAAGAGACACCAACCTGACGAGTGGTCGTCCAAGTGGTCGCTTGTTTTCTTGATTGAATTTTGTGTTCTTATCTTTTTAGGAGGCCAAGTTTGTTGAAGGGATACACGGAGTGGAAGTGGTGCACTCACCCAAAAAAGAAGAAATTGAAGAAATATGCGAAAGAATGTGTGAATGGAGCAAGTAAATGAATTTACTCGTATTGAATTGTACATACTACTAAGCAATACAAAGTCTCATTTCATATTACAGTAGGTTGTAAACGTAGGTCAACATACTATAATTGGTGTGTGGAAAGATATTTTTGTGATGTGGTTACTTGGTTGGAGTGTTCTCAACAGGATTCAAAACGGAAATTCACACAGTAATGATTTAACTTATTGAAATTCTAAATGATGGTCTAAACCATGAAAAAAATAATTTCCTTGTATGGAGTGTAAACTTTTATCAAACAATCCTTTTTCGAAGGTTAGTACAGTGAAGCAAGGCGGTAGTTTCAACACAATAGGCCTTTTGCAACATGTGATCACATGGTGCTTATGATATTCTGTTTGGCAAAGGAACGTCAGAGACTCTACTTGGAAATGCAAAACAAAGAAAAAACACGCATTTCTAGTTAATCGTGCCTTGTCTTGGAGTGTCTGATATTCCTTTGCCCACCAAAAAAACATTATAAATACCATGTGATCACTTGTTGCAAAAGGCCTATTTGCCTTTGCAGTAGGTACTTGCCCCTGCACAGTTTTGGCCCAGAGGCCAAACCCAAGGAAGCATAATAGAGACCCACACGTAGAGAGGGGTTGAGGTTGCTTGGCGGCGGAGGCCGCCCCAGTAGTAGTCATAGAGAGAGGTGATAAGATGAGTGTCTCGGTAAAGCAGAAAAACCTCAATTCTGAGGCGTTTAGCCAACAAAGGATCTCGGGAATTCGTTGCAAAGGACCTTCTGAGATTGCCCGCAAAGGGTTGCCAGCAACGCTCTATATTACAAACCAAGACTTCTCTCAAAATTTCCATAAGAAACAAATTCCTACATACTGTATTTCCTCTTCAGAGGTGGTTTCCCAGGCAGTCAGCCAGTTTCAATGGACAAAAATAACGTGCAACTCCTTGCCAAGAAGCCCTACAGAGTCAGCTGGAAGGCAGACGGAGTTAGGTACATTAACATCCTTTATTGACCATAAACAAAATCACAGTTTTGGTGCTTGGTGTTTGTGGTGGTGGTGGTGGTGGCGGTGGTGGTGGTGGTAGTGGTGACGGTGGTGGTGGTGGTGGTGTTTGTGGTGGTGGTGGTGGTGGTGGCATAGTGGTGGTGGTGGTGTTTGTGGTGGTGGTGGTGGTGGCGGTGGTGGTAGTGGTAGTGGTGACGGTGGTGGTGGTGGTGTTTGTGGTGGTGGTGGTGGTGGTGGCGGTGGCGGTGGCGGCGGCGGTGGCGGCGGCGGTGGTGGCGGTGGTTGTGGTGGTGGTGGTTGTGGTGGTGGTGGCGGTGGTGTTTGTGTTTGTCTGGCACTAGTTAACCCAGGGTAAAAATTCTAACCAACGCTCTTGTTTCCAACATTAGACTTATTTGTGTTGTGATTTTGGAGTTCTGAAAACTTTTTTCCGAGAAAAATCTAAGCAGTATTACAGTATTTCATTAGTCTACATATAGGGTGTAGCTATACGTAGGCTGGATTTCATAACAACCGTTAACCTTACTTAGAGAAGAATTACTTCTTGATTTTTGGCTTAACCCATAGTTAACCAGCCTTTGAACAACCGAGTCCTGTTCATTTATATCCAAAATTACTAGCGATCAAGAATCTAAGACTGTTCGTTTTAACACATCAGACGCTTCTTGATTTCGTGATTTATTGAAATCTTTGATGTTCCTTAGCTGTAAACTGTGCTATAGGCAAGTTTATGATTACGTCGTTGTATAAATTCTGCTTCATTAGCGTACCACTTTTAAGTCGGAGAAAGAACAGCTTAGGTTAACAACAACTGCCTTTAAAACGTGAGAATGCTTATCAAATGAAATTAAAAGATCGAACTTTCGGTTCTATAAGTGTGGTTTCATAGAAGAAATAATACAAAAAAAGCAAAACAGCTGGAGACAAGAACGTTGACAATGAGCCATACAGTACATTACTTGTAAAATTTCCAATTTTAAAACCACATCTTGGAAAGATTAATCAGCATATCAATCTCATGTTTTCAGCGAAAGTTTGTTAATTTGCGGGAAAACTCCGTAATTCAAAAGCTTTGTTTTTGTAGCTGAGTTTGAAACATGAGTGTGTATGCTAGTGAGGTAAGTCAACAAAAGCTCGATCCCCCGTAGACGTTGAATTATTGTACCTACATTTTAGGGCCAATGCGCTTTGTCAATAAAACGCCGGTCTTTTTGTCACATTACACAGATACATGATGTTGATCCTTGGTGAGGGAGAAGTGTACATGGTTGACAGAGACAATTCCGTGTTCAAGGCACCACAGTTCCAATTTCCTCAACGGAAAAGCCCTAAGGAGCATGTCTTTGATACTTTGCTTGATGGGGTAAGAAAGGAGAAATTCCTAAATACTATATAATGCTCTTTGACGTGTTCAGGTGTTGTAGGTTTTGTTTTGTTCATAGTAAATCAACTTGTGTAAGGTACAAACTTGAGTTCTGTTGTTTTTAGGAAATGGTGTTTGATAAAGAAGGGGAAAGGACTTACCCAAGATATCTTGTTTATGATGTTATCAGATTTCAGGTGAGGACCCTTGCTTTGTGTTGTATGAAACAGTAGAAATCTATTAGTTTCCTATGGAAAGTTTCAACGGATAGTTATATGTTGATAAGCAATCGAGTTACAACACACATGGCCTCCATTCACTAGAGAAAACGTTGATATTCCGTCGATAGTCAAAAGTGAGCTGAAGTGATAGTTGAAAATCCTGAGAATCGCTTTTAAAAGAGCGGTCCAGTGCATAGACAAATTCAGGTTGTTGGGCAATGCTCGTAAAAGGGGGTGGTACAAGTTCTCCCAATTAGAGTGGTTAAACCTTTTAGTCCCAGTTGTACTGGTAAATTCTCCTAGTAAGAGTGATTAACCCTTTCAGTCCCAGTTGTATTGGTAAATGCTCCTAATTAGATTGATTAACCTTTTCAGTCCCAGTTGTATTAGTAAATTCTCCCAACTCGAGTGGTTAAACCTTTCATTCCCAGTTGTATTAGTATATTCTCATTTAGTTCGGTATAAAAATATTACAATATCAGAAAAGTCAGAACAAACTGCATTTGAAATCTCTTGGAAAACTGAAGCCGTTGGTAAACTAATTTGGCACTGCTATCCTGGATCTTGGTTAAGGTCTTGCCTAAGATCCGTGAAATTGTTTGAAAAATACGTAGAACCTCCAATAAAAAGGATAACCATTTATCAGCATCCAACGCAAAGGAATTAAGTTATTTTGATACGAGAAAAAGGGAATTGATAAATAAATAAATAGCAAAATATTGAAGATAAAAAGCAAAGCTGTTTCTGCTAACATCAAAAGTTTAAAGTTTAGAGTTTAAAAAATTCATTTGACGTGCTTAGGGCTGAAGGGGATGGTACGATTACGGTTTTTCTTGAATTCCATAACGAAGGCGCGTAGCAAAAAAAAACAATCACTCCAAGCCAGCCTCTTCTTGTTCGTTCCTTTTAAAGGGTCAGGATGTCGGTAAAACTAGTCATGACACAAGAATGTTATGCATAAAAAAGGAGATCGAGATGCCCAGGAGCCAGGCGGTGAGTTTTTTTTTAATTAAAAGGCCGTATTTTTGAAAAACTTGAAAAAAAAAAACAACAAACATGGAAATTAGTAAAGAGAAATCAGTATGTGGGTACTCGCTGTTACTTTTAATTTAGGTTAAACTCGTGCTTTTCATCTCTAGGTTCAGGAAGGCTCCCTTGACAAAGCTAAAGAACCTTTTAGTATACGAGCAAAGGACTTTTTTCCTGTTGAGAGAACAGCGTGGGTATGTAGAACCTTGTTTATGTAGCTTCTTGGTAATTTTGAAGTTTTTCTTTTCACTGAGAAACGTATCAGCTTAAGTGTGATATGACCTTTTTTACAGATTCTCGACCACTGGGTTTCCAAACTTACGCATGAGAACGATGGACTTATTTTTAACCCAGCAGAGGAGGTACATGTACACGTTGCTTTGAACTTTTCACTCTGGCAGGGAAGGGCTTAAGAGTGTCCAAGATGAGTTTGGAAATTTTCATTACTCACGTCGATAATGTTTCTATGATTAGTCTGGGAGAATTTCAGAATTCATCTTCAAGGGTTTTTGGCGATTAATCAGTTTTATATTTTCATTACTAATTAACATTTTGCGTTATCACTGTGAGGGGAATGTAGATGTATCTTGGTATATAACGATGTTATCCAGCGATCAAAGGAATGAGTGTCGCACGAATTGCGATATACAGTAACTTTTGTTGATTTGTAATTGAAATAAGTTTTTCTGGGATTATTTTGAAAAACAATTGATCCCTTTAGAAGATACTTTCAGTGTTTCCATACTCCGTTGGAAACACGCAGGAATGTGATATTAAAGACAAAGAGAAACTCGGAAAAGATGGGATCGATCCTTGCTCACCATAGAGTCTCCAGTAGCTCAGTGGTTAGAGCATCCGACTAAAGTACGGAGGGCCGTGGGTTCAAATCCCATCTGGGGCTCGGATTTTTTTCCGAGCTTTCTCCTCGACTTAAATATCAAGTAATTATTTCATGGTTCATCGTTTATACTCACATAGGAGTTTGGTTGGCTGCATATATATTCTTTAATGTGACAGCGTGATGCTGTTAGTGAGTTCAACCGCGACAGTTATTGACTGTGTAACCGCGCGATGGGGTTCCAGTCTGAACCCAAAAATCGATCCTTGCTCACCATAGAGCCTCCAGTAGCTCAGTGGTTAGAGCATCCGACTAGAGTACGGAGGGTCGTGGGTTCAAATCCCATCTGGGGCTCGGATTTTTTTCCGAGTTTCTCCTTGTCTTTAATATCACGTATTTATTATTGGCTCATCGTTGATATTAAAATGCTTGTTGATATAGGTAATGGTGATTGCTAAATTGGCCATTAATGCGAAAATGAGAACAAATCTGATGACAATGAAAGTGATAGTTGGGACTTGTAAGCAACGAGGATAACAACATCGACGACGACGGCTTACAAAAAGCACACTTCTTGTTTACCTTTTCCTAACGTTTGTATAGCTAGTTTGCCTTCTCTTTCGTCCGAGTTAAGCTTTGTGAAAAGGAAAAAAAAATGAAAGTGTTTTCTTAAAGTGGAATTAAGACTGACAAAATTTTCTGTAGGTCGTTCAGGTAGTCGTAAATCTTCAAAACTGAACTTTTTACTTTGTAATTTTCAAGTCGACGGCGTGAGCGGTGCATTCCAACGTGCAGTTTTTATATTCACTATTGTTCTCTGCCTTGTCGTGGGAGTCGTCTTCCTTGTTTCTTTAGGTCCCTAACAGTGATGGTGATGGTTGTGATGTGATGATTACGACCATGGTGACACTGTTGACAGTGATGATGGTTTGGTGATGGTGGTTAACTTTTACCACCGTGACGTAAAAGACGGTCCGTATTTCCACGAAGGCCAACCGGAAACCAAAAAATCAGTTGTTGACACCTGCTCGTCACGTCATGCGGTTGTGGTGATTGTCACGGTGGCAGCCAAGACGCTTTCACCTCCATGATGATCACCACGACCGCGTGCCGTGTGCAAATACGCGTCAACTGCTGATATTTGATATCCGGTTGGCCTCCGTGGCAACTTTGATGTCTCGTGCCTAAGTTCTCTAATAATGGTTTGTTGACCGTAATGGTTGTGATAGAAATGGTGATGATGATCAGGACGCTGGTGAAAGTGATGATTGCGATTTTAATTACGAGGTGATGTTAGTGATAGTGATAACGAATAAGATGTTGATGACTTGTTACTAAAAGTTATTAACAGTTTTCTTGTTTAACCATAGCCGTATTTTGCTGGTCAGTGTCCCGAGCTGCTCAAATGGAAGCCGCATACGCTCAATTCCGTTGATTTTATTTTGAATATTGTGACACAGAAAAGAGAAGGGTAAGAAGGTGTTTTGGGGCTTTCTACATCAAGCAGAGAACTAAATGTGCAGAGTTGCTGCTGTTTTGACGTCTAACGGAACATTCCCTAGACAGCTAGTCCATGTAGATGCGTCCTCTCATTTCCTATCCTAGGTTAAAACAACAAAGAGTAGTTTACATTGTACAGTTTTTGCATCTCGTATAAGATATACTGTGAAAGGAATTTCTGCTTTCACAATTTTTTAAAGGAAAAATAATACTAAGTTCCTAGTACTAATCAGCCGATGATTACTGATTACATGTCAGTTGCTCTACCTACAGGACATAAACCCGGTGTTCCGTTTATAGAACCAAATTGAGTCATCTGTTCCTCATGTGCACTCCTGTAGCCTAGTGGGTAGAGTATGACCAGTAATCAATTAGAGAGTCATGGATTCCGGTACTTCATTGGGTAGAGCGTCTGACCAGTAATCAAAAGGTCATAGGTTCGATTCCTGTTAGGGTCTCAGAAGATCTTATATCTTTTGAGAAAAAGACGTTCCTTACAACAGAATTCATTTCACATACAATTCCATACACTCGAACAAGACAACCCCTGATTTTTTGTTGTAAACTAATCAAATCTTTTATTTATGACATTTTTGACTCATTGAGCCACGGGAGAACAGGCAATAGGACTCGAGGTCCCCTTCGAGGCCTGTCACCCGGGACCTACGGTTTAACGTCCTTATCCGAGAAGACGCGAAGTTCTAACCGTTTGCAGGTGTTAGAGCAAAGGCAGCACCTTCTCAGCTGTTTTAAGACCCTGAGTGAAGGTCCGGCACCGGGAATCGAACTCGGGCAGGCTGGCGCCTTACCAACTGGGCTAACCAGGCGGCTAACCCCTGGGACAATAACACCATGCTAAACCAGAACCCAATCCCCCTTATATTTTTTAGTACTGATTCGTTGGTGGGTTAACTTATCTCGATGGTAAGTTTAAACAGTTGTTCATTTATCGGGATTGTGGGCTATAAAGAAATAGGTAGGAGAAAATCGTTTGTTTCGACTTAGAGGGGGTCAACACCAATACGAACTACTCGGGCCAGCTATTTTGCCAAAAATTGTTAACTTGAAGACTCTTAAATAATGTTACTCATAGATCATAATGGGAAGTAACCAGTTCCTTGCATAAAGATAAGTTCACTTGCGGGTGAAGTGGGAAAACAGTTTAATTGTTTAAAACTGCGCGTATTTGTGTTTTGTTGGCGGCGTAGTGGCCTACCGGTTAGCGTGTTTGACTGGTAATCTTAGGGTGGCGATTTGGAGCCCCGCTCAGACCACACTGATTGTGTTGTGTCCTTGAGCAAGGCACTTTACCTAACTTGTTCGACTCAGCTGTTGAACAAGAGAGTACGAGTTCTGCTGTGGGCTTACCTGCGATGGATTAGTGTCCCGCCCAGCGCGAGTGAAAGACACTCATCCCTTCCGGAAATTAACGCTATATTTATGTATTAAAAGCTAAACAGTTTGATATTTACGCTTTGTGACTGCATTGGCGTCGGATATTAGCTTACATTAGAGACGTTAAGCACAAGCCGTCCGTGTTTCCACGGAGGCCAACCGGAAATCAAATATCAGCAGTTGACGCGTACTTGCACACGTCATGCGGCCGTGGTGATCGTCACGGAGGTGAAAAACGTCTTGGCTGCCTCCGTG
>JAOBAT010071224.1:11578-21838 GCA_026413305.1 Hydrozoanthus tunicans | reverse complement strand
GGGAGGTTGCAAAAAGTGCTTGCGCAGGTTCTTCTTTACTGACTGTGACTATGGCCCCCAAATTGTCCTCCGCGAGCGCCCCTTTTTTGTGCGAGACCGAGCATTTATCTTTTAAAATAAATCGAGCATTCGAGCACATTACAAAAAACATTGCAAGCACGCATCAAAAAAACTTGGACGAGCATCCGAACTTTGGCCTAAAATTGCGAATACATCCGAATCTTGGGGGACCGTTCGGGGGTCCCTGTAGCTAATCATCGGGTTTCCCTCCGTACTCGTGGCTTTTCCTCAAATTTATTGCAAAGCAGGAATGAAATATAATTTCTGTGGGTTAAGATGTCATCTGTTTTTATGGAACTGGTTTTCTCATTTGTAATTTTTTCTCACCTTTCACAATTAAGAACCCAAAAGTAATCGTTTTAGCCAATTAATCAACTTTTTTATTGTTTATTGGAGAAAAAAAATCAATGTTTGTATAATCACTAACTTCTTCATAGGTAATGTGCAATACCGTCATGCAGATCGAAAAATGAAAATGTCGGAAACTCTATGTATCTATATACAAGCTTAGTGTGACTACTAAAATAATCAGTAAGAGCTGTTATTTGAGTTAACAATCAACTGGAAGTCCAATTAATGAAACGGATTATCCTGAAAGTATTGTAACTATCAACCTTTCATGCTACAAACATCGATTCAGCAAAGAAATTGTTGCACCTGTGAAATAGTAATTCCTTTTTTAAAACCGAAAATCGAAACTTCAGAATCTATGGACTGTTTCATAGAACACCTCCAGAAACATTTTCACTTTATCCCCCCTCCCCCCACCCCTCCCTCCCCTTCATGATTTCTTGTTCTTTTACACTGCTTGTACCCATAGCCCAAAATTAGTTGAAACAATTTAAAATTAAAAATTGAAAAATGCTTAAGACATTATTAGTGTAGAATCTAAACGATTTGAATAGGAACTAGACGTTGTTGCAATATAAACACCATACAACATTGCTCAAGTGTTTTATAACGTCATTTAGCTAAGAACCAATAGATCAGTTAACTTATTACTATGCGAAAAGATTAATAAGTAGTTTAAATATTAATTATATAGCGTAAATGAATTACAAAGTTTGCTCATCATTTTACTCGATCTTCGAGAAAAAAACCTAAGTTACATATACAGTCAAAACTTAATACAAAAGTTTGCATTTTAAGACGAGGATTTGCGGCAAAGCTATGTCGTTTGCAAATGCATGTACTGATGCACGTTTGTCGAGTTATCGAAATTTTTGGACGTAAAACAGGTATAATATGCATTTGAACTTGTTTACAATTATAGCTACCTAAGATCTAAATACATCTATATTTGGTTTTAAGTGAACAGAATGTAAGAAACAGCCTATGTGTAGAGATACGCGCTCGTACGGCTGCAAGTTTCAAAAAGACCGCGTGACACTTAATCGGCGACTACATGTAGTATACAGTAGGTATTGCCCAGCTTTACTGCATCGATTCATCTCGCAAATTACTTACCACTAAGTATTTTCAACTCCAAGTTTGCTGAGTCGAGGTCCTTGATGTATTTACCAAGCACTTTGTTCAAGACAGACACAGCCACATAAGACAAGGCCATCTTGGCTTCGAGCCTTTTAAAATAGCCGTTACTGATAATAAGAATTTGCAAATAAATCAATTATGCCATAGTTCCCCTTTATACCGAAGTAGCTTGTTCTCTAGCAATCTTGACATTGCTTTAAGTCAAATAAGTTTTCAGAAGGAGGAAATTGAGGAGTGATAAAAATAGCCGAACTGTCAGGCGTCCGCTATGTTTACAAAATAGAGTCCAGTCCTTCCGTTCGCTGTTGGGCAAAAAAATACGCGGATAATTTTTCCCAGCTGCGGTAAGGCAAACACTGACACGGGGTATTTATCATAAAACAGTGTTTGCACACGAATTGACTTGGCACTTCATAAACTCGTATGAGCTTCGACCAAATTTCTCGCTTTGACCTCGACAGTCAAGACCGATAGAGTCACGCGACAGCTCGAATTGCATTTTCTCAGAAGACCCCAGGAAGCAAATTGTTTACATTTTACTTTTTAGCCGTTTTCATTTCATGAGTGTCTCATATCTTATTATTATAACTTCCGAAAAATTTTATAAAACTAAGTACTTGGGACGGTGCAGGTCTTAACAACAATTACAACAATCTTTAAGTTTTGTTGGTAATGTAAAAATAAAATGCAGTAAAAGATGTTCTTCGTTCGTATAACGGAAATTTGGATATAAAAATCGACAAGAGTTGAGTTTATATGATCGATTGACACGTAATGGTTGAGGCCAAGAGAGTGCTGAAGAAATTGAAATTACTTTTAATCCAAAATTGGCGTTTAAGCACTTAGTTCCCCCGCCCGCTTTAGTTTGGTTCGGGGGGGGGGGGGGCAGGCCACCCACCTATGTCATTGTGTTTCTGTTATTGTCTAGAAACCCGCACGATGTTGTTTTATTCCCAGTAGTGGTTCGCTCCCCCAACCATTCAATCACCTCGCTCCACGAGCTAAGAACGTGTCTGCAAGGCTTCTTTTTCTTGTCGAGTGCACCATTGTGGTTCCCGCTCTTCTGGGAAGGATGGGGGGGGGGGTGCTTGGGGGGAGAAGGGGAATTAATCCTTATTTTATGACCGTGTTTTGTACGATTGAAAAACGTGAAGCTATTAGACTGCTTGCAGTCCCGTGTCTTAGCGCAAAAGTGCGTACTCAACAAGAATCCTCTACTTAGTGCATATCACATTCGGCACAACGCGAGGTAACTTAGAGCCGACCGGCTAGCTATCCAGGGCAAAAAGTCGATTTTGAGATGGCAGATTTTAAACTGAGAGGTATTTTTTCTACGGTGGAAAATGTTTATACCTTAGTTGGAGGACTTTTCCGACGGTCGTCCCTACCCCTTTTTTTTACGACAACCCCCCATCCCGGGCCAAACTTGCACACCTTACGAGTAAAAGAAGCCATTTAGATTCAGCTTCATCCACACACTCATATCTTACTCAGAAAAGTTTGACTGAACCGATTGAACAAATCAGTGAGGTGAATTCTGGTACTGGCTCCTGTCAAAAAAAATATGGTACCGTTGAAAAACGAATTTTATAAGGCAAGCATGTGATCCATGACGTCATTACTTGAGACACCATTGTTGCAGTAACCAAGCATAAAGTTAATGTAGCATAAACAGCATAATGTCCAAGTATCATTGTGTATGCCATGTGTTTTAATTGAGGAATATAGCGTTTGAAAACTTCTATTATACTATTATATGGGGAGAGTAAATTATTTCATTTAGCGTTGACAATTTTTTTGAACCTTTAAATAAATATGGAACATAAACTCAGATAAACTTTATTTTCAAAAAACATTATTTTCAGAACTAGTTACAATACTACTCCGTAGACAATTATTTGTTTCTTTCATTTTAATTTGAATCTCGCTTTCAGATGTTTAATCAAGCATTAACTAGAGAGACGGCTGTGTGTGATTCCGGTTGTCTAACCTACAAGACGCGTAGAACACTCGTTACACAAATTTATATTATCAAAGGTGTTTCGTTATACCTAACTGCTCATTATACAATCTTGCCATTAACGTGCTAAAATTTTTGTTCAAGATTCACCAAAGGAAATCGAAGTATTCCACCACTTCTGAGTTTAATTAAAATTGACCTTTAGCTCGAATTCTCTTGGAAATTCTGAAAAAAGTAATAAAGTATTTTACGATGAAAGTGTCTCCACCGCCATAAGCTTCGTAAGGAACTTGGAAACTGAGTTTTATCTTTAAGGGCTTCATTAGAAAACGAATTTTAATCTAAAAATTGTTCTTAGTAGCCAAGACTACGCGTATATGAAATTTTAAAACACAGAAAAAATAGTAGTAGTATTAACTTAAAAACCCCACGGTTAGGGGGGCTACCTTCAATATATTATGGTGGTAGGTATGACCGTCGTTATTCAATAGATTAACATAAGCAGTCCGGCTTTCGGCATTATGCATTAAGTATTCTAGTCTACAAAGCAATTGTCTGGTCACTTTTCAGCTATAGATTTTTTATTTGCAATTTTGTACATCACAATACGGAACTCAACTAGATAAATTACATTAATTTTTTTTTTCCAATGGCAAAAATTTTAATTTAACACACTCTCTATTAAGTTCGTCAATTTTTCCCTTTCAATAAGGCTTCGTTTAGTAGAATAAATACATCTTTAGAATATTCGTTTGAATCTGCAAAAGGCTAACGAATGAAAGCAATGATCTGGACAATTTTGAGCTTTAACTGTTTTATTTACAATGTTGTACAACACAATACCGAACTCAACTAGACATAATTTTCTTTCCAATGGCGAAAATATTAATTTAATGCACTCTCCATTAAGTTTGTCCATTTTTTCCTTTGAAGACTTCATTTAGTAGCGTAAACACATCTTTGGAATTTTCGTTTGAATCTGCAAAATGATAAAGAGAGTTAATACTTCAGACAACTTCTGTCACTCACTCCTCGTTATTATTATAAATATTATTATTATTACGAATACTGCTATTAATAATTCTATTACTATTGTTATTAACATCATCATTAATAATATCATTATTGTCATTATTGTCATCTTTACTGTTATCATCATCATCATTATCATTATTGTTATTTTTATTATTATTATCGTTATTATCATTATCATTATTATTATCATTATTATTTGTATTATTATTATTTGTATTATTATTATTACTATTATTATTATCATTATTATTATTATTATAATTATCACTATTATTATTATTTGTATTATTATATATGAGCATTTTGGCAAACGTTTTTTAACTGGCTATCAATAAAAGAACGGACGCGGGCGGAGTCGTAAAACCAAGTTTACCAGAAAATCTTTGGGTAGTTATCGGTTGATTTCGACAGGGTCATCGAGCGATAACAAGAAAATGGCGCAAGAACTGAGCGATACACAAGAGAGGAAACAGCTTACAAAATAAATGTATATTTCGTTTGACAAAAACTCTTACTTTGGTCTTTCCCCGCAATGTCTTGTTCCAATCTTAATTTCCGCTCTGCGCATGTCAAGATGGCTTCTTCAACAGTGTTGTCACCAATCAACTTGTACACTTGGACGTCCCTGAAAATACACAGCAATATCATAAGACGAGAGCAGTAAAAAAGCTAAGGCCCTCTACACACGCATACCTCCCTGCTGAATTTGAAAATACGCTAAAGCAAAGCCTGGTGACGAAAACGGATGTTTTCTTATTCGTTTTCGTGGTCTAGTGTGGACGCAAATCTTTTCATATGTATCAAAATGGAGGTTTTCAAAAACACGTGGAAAGGGTGTGATACCAAAAGATTCTTTATTGAAGGGGCAGTGCTAATGCTAAGCAGTGAAACACCATAGTACGTCATTTATGTAGCACCAAGCCTAATTAGAGCCCTAGTTAGTTAAAATTACCAAGAAAAGAACACATTGAGGTGTTTGGAATAGAGATAGATTGGTATATATGGAAGTGAATAACTTTTTGAAAAACATCATTCTTGGTCTACGGTTTAAACCAAGATACTTTGGTTCTGAATGTACAGCGAATACGCGAGTCTCGTACAATACTGAGACTATATTTCTACGATTTTCCGGATTCTCCCCCAGTTATGCTCTACAGGTAATTCCATGATCATTTGGTCTGGAAACGAAACTTTCAAAGTATTAAGATTTTCTAGGATATCCATGAGACAACTTCAAGCCCAGAACCCTCCCTCTCTCTACGCTGAAGAGCCTGGGTATGATGTTTGTACGGACCAAATTGCTCACCTAGTTTGCCCGACCCGATGGCAGCGGTCCTCCGCTTGCTTGTCATTGTACGGGTTGAAATCGATATCGTGTATTATTACTACGTTTGCTGCAGTGAGGTTTATTCCAAGGCCGCCTGAAAGAAATGTCAACTAGAAGTTAAGGGAATCCTCGGCTGGACAATACTGGCGGTCTCTTTTTAAAGTCCCTATCAAGCTTATTTGTTTAAGTTCAAGAAGAAACCTTAACTCGCCAATTTATTTAGGATAATCACATTCATAGATTTTCTGTAAAATGCACGTACATTAGGTTAACTTTGACAAACCTGCTCTTGTAGACAGAAGGAAAATAAAGATGTCGGAATTGGAGTTGAATTGGTCAATGAGACTCTGTCTGCAAAACAGAAATTAAAGTGAAATTTAATTAGCATGCCAATGTCGATGAGAAAATTCCAAAAACATGTAAAGTAGCTATATCTATGCTAAACTAAACCTCTTTCTCGAGCGGATGAGAGTTTCAACCTATACAGATTAATGGACGTGCTATTTACCTTTCCACAACAGGTGTCTGTCCGTCCATTCGCAGAGAGCGATGGCCTCTCATTTTAAAGTACACCTCAATAATGTCCATGACCATCGTGAACTGACTGAACAGTAACACACGGTCGCCCTTGAAAGCAAAACACAGAAAAGAACATAACTGACAGGGACCCTTCAAACGAAGACTCTTTACACCCCGAAGGCCCCACTCAATACCTTTATGACGCGGGGATTCGAGCGAGGTTCAAATTTTATACCCAAACACTCCCCGCCTTAAAACCCAAACAGGCAAGAAAATACTTACTTTTTGGTAAAGCCCAAAAATAATCCCTACATTTATTGAGGTCATTTAAGTCAAAATTAATAAACTTGGCAAACCGAGACAAATAATTTAGCAGAAAGATATTCAAATTGACGAGACAGAACCTGCGTAATTCACAGATCCCGAAAAAATCCAAAAACTTCAAACCTCCAAAAAACTCCTGCGGGGTCCCCAGTCAAAGAAATAGTTGAGCGGGGCCTTTAGGCTTTATATATAGTTCTTTAAAATTTATCCTAGCTTTTAAAGTGTTGATTCGCCAAAAAGAAATTTGATATATAAAAGAGGATGGCTTTAACAACATTTCTAAAATAACATCAACGAGTCTCGCGCGCTGATTGGTCGAGAGGATGACAAAAAGCGTTGCCTGTGTCTGTGTACTTTGTTACAAACACGAAGGGGTGTTTGTAGAACTAACAAAAGAAACGGGAAATGCGTTCTAATTGTAAATAACTTAAAAGAAAGATAAAGACTTTAACAGCTATGTTGAGGAAATTATACTATAGTGCGAGCATTGATTATGAATTGAATAATATAAACTTAAGCGGACGGGCAAAAACTGCGCACTGGAGCAATTTAGTTTAATCAGTGACCAAGGTTTGATTTTCCCGCGCGCCGCCATTTTGAAATGTGCCAGACGCTTTCTCGTTCATTGCTAATTTATTCACCAAGTGTGATGACTGGCACTGCAAACGAAACACGTCACAATTCAAAATGGCAGCACGCTGGATTTTCAAACCGTTGAAATGATCAAAAATAAAATTGCTTGCTGTTAAATTTATTCATACGATTGTCTAATTTGAGCTGCTAATATGGACACAGGCTTGACAAAAGTTGGCCAAGTTTAAAATAAACGCCGTGGGCGTTTGATTAGGAAAATAAAGGTTTCCACAGAACGTGCTCTACTCACCTTGCGCTTCATGTCAGGAAGGATAGTGTCCAGATAATGAAATTTAGCGGAATCCAGAAGCAGTTCAGAATTCAGCGCAAACCTAGTTAACTTCTGTGGAAAATAAAACAAAGCCAAATTCGTCACTAAAGAAAAGGCGAGGGCATTTCAAACTAATGGCTTTAAGTGTTGAATTTGGATTTACATAATCACGTTAACTACTTCCATCAATATTACCTTCATATCCTTCCAATACTACTAACACCAACTCTGTCATTAATATCGATTTTATCACATCCATCATCATCAATATTACCATCATGTCACCCAAATCATCAACAACACTACCTTCTTCATAAACATCACTGTCATCATTAAAAAATATCATTAACATTACCATCGGCACTACACAACCATCATCATCAGCATTAGCATCACCTTCATCATCACGTCAATATCACCGTCACCATTATCTTCATTTTCATCAACACCAACGCTACCACCATCATCATCACCATTAAAGCTGCACATTTACCATTAATATCATCACTAACACTGTCGTCAATGACTATCACCAACACAGCCGTTATCATCACCACGTCAATATCGCCATCATCATTAATATCACCTTTCAGTCATATTCAGTTATCAAAATCCAACTTCTCATTACATGACACAAACAAAGAAAGAAAAAGCGAATGGCTAAACCATCCTCGTTCCGAATGTCATTTCGCGTTTTTGTAAGGAAGTGAAGGGAGGCCTGGATCAGAGGTTAACAAGGAGTACTGCCGTCACATAAATAGAGAACTTAAGAGACGTTCGTGTTCCCACGGAGAACAACCGGAAATCAAATATTAGTAGTTGACGCGTACTTGCACGCGTCATGCGGTCGTGGTGATCGTCACGAAGGGAGCCAAGACGCTTTTCACTTCCGTGACGATCATAATAGAGACCTTAAGCACAAGCCGTCCGTGTTGCCACGGAGGCAAACCGGAAATCAAATATCAGTAGCTGACGCGTACTTGCACACGTCATGCGGTCGTGGTGATCGTCACGGAGGTGAAAAGCGTCTTGGTGGCCTCCGTGACGATCACCATGGCCGCATGACGTGTGCAAGTACGCGTCAGCTACTGATATTTGATTTCCGGTTGGCCTCCGTGGAAACACGGACGTCTCATGCTTAAGGTCTCTAATGACTGCACGGCGTGTGCAAGTACGCGTCAACTACTGATATTTTGCTTTCAGTTGTCCTCCGTGGCAACACTGACGTCTAGTGTTTAAGGTGTCTAATGTCTTACATGACCTCGTTCTCGTACTCGTACTCGTTTTTATCACAACACACATGTTAAATTTTTGCTCTAACTTGCGTTTTATTCAAAATCTTACCTCTTCTTCGAGACACAATCGATGGAGTTCAAAGTCTGACATAACTGTCATGTCTTCATGAACAAGATCTGGCTCGGAGTCCCGATGTCGAATATCCTGAAATCATCAGAATTCAATAAGATCTTGTGAGTTTAAACTGCAAAGGTTTACAGTCCGTTGTGGGATCCCTGTGTCGCACGATGGTAGTCTTTCTCGTGAGTGGGAGGGCAATAGATGATTTTAGCGCCTGCAGTGTCGCAATATTATATTGCTTAAATAGTAAATGGTATTGTTTGTTTCTCTGGCATTTGCAAACGACTATATCACATTCTTACTCGCAGCACTTTACTTTTGATAAAAACTACTAGTGCCTAAAAATTAGACAATTAAAATGAGGTAAGATGAATGCGTTACACAAAGCGATGTCCCATTCTGCCTTCTAAATGGAACAATTGTTACTCATACCTTACAATATAGTCTTGCCATCTCCCACAGTTTCGTATCATTGTATTCTCGCCGACAAAGTAATGAATGGTTCGCCATCTTACGAAGGTTCATGAGTATATTCTCACACTTGCTACCGGCTGCAGGGTAGAAAAACCAAACATTTTTCGAAAGCTCAAAGCGTGCAAGCATTCTTTCTAAGCCTACCACAGTATACGCTTACTGGCCCATGCAATGGTAGAGTACAAATCAGACTTTCGTCTGTCTGTCGGCCTGTCTATCAGTATAAACTTCTGTTGGTATTTGCCTGTGTTCATCTACTTGTCCGTGTCCCTCTCAGTCTCAGTGTAATTCTCATTTGCCTGAGCATTAACCTCTTCTCTCAAGTACTTGGTATAAGCTCTAAGCTAATCTCCAGCCCCTTTCCTTATTTGGAAAGCAAATCATCACATCCCACTTTGTCTGTTACTAAGGGATCTCAACAACACTGAACCTCATTACTGAACTTTTTTGAGGAATCAAAGAACATGTCATCACTAAACTAGCGCTCTCTGTTGGCAAGATCTAGAATTTAAGATGTACCTCTTTTCCTGTACTCTTTAGAGCGATCGGAGAGCAAACCATCGCACATCCCAGGCTGTCTGTTACTACGGGATCTAAACAACGCTACACCTAGTTTACTGAACTATTTTGGGCAATCAAAGAACAACTCATCATACATCTCACACTCTTCTGTTGGTAAGATTTAGATTAACTGTACCTCCCTCCCTTCCTGTACTCTTTTGAAAAATCAGACAGCAAACCATCGCACATCCCAGGCTGTCTGTTACTACGGGATCTAAACAACGCTACACCTAGTTTACTGAACTATTT
>JAOBAT010071224.1:0-11478 GCA_026413305.1 Hydrozoanthus tunicans | reverse complement strand
TGGGCAATCAAAGAACAACTCATCATACATCTCACACTCTTCTGTTGGTAAGATCTAGATTAAACTGTACCTTCCTTCCGGTACTCTTTTGAGTAAATCATCACACATCTACGACTAGGAATCTGAACAACACTGTACCTTGTTTATTGATCTAATTTGAGCAAAAGAATAATTGTTCCCACGTGTCCCATTCTCTATTGGTAAGATCTACAATAAACTGTACCTCCTTTCCTATACTCTTTTGAGCAATCCAAGAACAGCTCATCGTACATGGCACGTTGTCTCTCCGTAAGCTCGCACCGTATAACCTGCTCATGTTTTGTAGGAAGCTGCTTGAGAACCTTAAAAAAGAATAAAACATCACGTAATTTATTTAAATTAGAACAAAAAATCTGGTATATTCAAATCTGCATATAGCACGATTTTTGATTCTTACTATTTTTTTGTTATCGTTATTTCTAAAAAACTCTGTCAGCGGCCCACTGGCCGAGTAGTTTGCGTGTTCGACTGATAATACTAGGTTTGTGTGTTCGATCCCCGGTAAGACCACTGTGTTGTGTCCTTGAAGAAGACACTTTACTTGACTTGTTCCAGTCAACTCAGCTGTATAATTGAGTACCAGTTCTGCTGGGGGCTAAGCTGCGATGGTTTAGTGCCCTGTCCAGGGGGAGTCAAAGACTCTCATCTGCTTAGCGTTACAGAAACCGGAGGTAAGCGACGGCCCAAAGAGCCACTTAGGCTCGAGAAAAGATTTAGCTTTTTAACTTAGTAACCCCTCATTTTTAAAATATTTAACAAAACAGGGCCCGGTTCCTCAAAACCCAGATCAACTTAATCCTGGATTAAGACAAAATTCAAACAATAGTTTATTTGTAAGTAAAGCTTTGTAATGCTTACAAAATAATGATCAAATTTACCAACAAAACAAACAGGTCAATCCAAAAATTGCAGCCCAAAGCAAGCTTCAGAAGGCAAAAAATAGTTTTAAGGAACCGGGCCCTGAACATAACAAAACTGAACGTACAGATTTGACGTTTCGTGTCTTGCTAGTCGTCAGTTTCAAAATGAGTTTTTTCGATGGCTTGGAATGATAGTTACAAAAAAGTGTTCTATTAGCAGAAAGAGCCAACATGTAATTACTTACATCTTTCTTTAGTCTCCGCAAAACAAAGGGTTTCATAATCCTTTTGGCTTGAGCCACTTTGTCCTTCTGATACCTGTTGTCCGCGGCTGAGCCCTAATATTCAGAAAAACAGAGATCTTTAAGCTATAATAATCGTTAAAAATTTACTACAAAATCAACTTTATTTAGTATAAAATCATTGCCATACAAAGTACTGATGGTACTCCAAGGTCAGATGTTGTTCACATTTAATAATTTATTTATTTATTTATTCATTTATTTATTTATTCATTCATTCATTCATTCATTTACAAACATTTAGGACCTAGGAGGTACCGTGGAAGAAAATTAATAGGACTCAAGGCCCCTTACAAGGATCTTTTTCCAATGGGCAGGACAGCAATAGTGAGAACACATGTTAACAACAAAATTACACAGAGGACCACTTCATAGAACTATACAAAAAAATCTATAATTACACAATCTATAGGAATACCCTAAACAATCTTAAGTTCCAGCAATACAAAAACAAGGCGAGCAAGTGAAAACTATAAGAGAACTAACAAGCGCAAGGTGAAAGCAGGTTACAGCGATGACATAAGAGACAGATTATACGCCATGAACGGATATTTTCTGCATCAAACGTGTGATTGAGCCGCTTGAAAGAAGATGTTGGTCAGGTTTTCCGGTCTCTTCAGATAAGAATGTCAAACTGTATGCTTGCAGGGATTGCCCTATCAATTGGGTTGCAAAACCTGTAACTTTCTCCAGCTACCTCACAATAGAAAAAGAAACATTTAAACTCTTATATACACGTTTGTAAAGTGAGAAAAACGATTCTACTTACCGACTTATTTGAAAAGAGCAACTTGATTCCTTCCGATCGTTGACCAAATATGGAAGGCATTACAAAACTGAGTAAGGACATCAGCTCCAGCAGATTGTTTTGCAGTGGAGTGCCGGTCAAGAGCAACCTTCTCTGCGCCTGTGAAAGGGTAAAGTTAACTTAACAGGGCTTATCTTAACCATAAGTTAAAGAATTTCTGTAGCCTTTGTTGCGATATAAAAACCCTTTCGTGAGTTACGAGTCTAACACGCCAATCGTTCAGTCACTGAGTCGAATGGAATGATTTCGATAAAGTGTCTTGCTCAAGTACACAACACAGTGGTCTGACCGGGGCTCAAACTGGCCACCCTAGAATTACGAAACAAACACGTTAACCGTTCGGCCACTGAGTCGAATCAAATGATTCTGGTAAAGTGGCTTGCTCAAGAATACAACACAGTAGTCTTCCGGGGCACGAACTCATAGTCCTAGGCTTACGAGTCAAAACAGTCAAACACTGGGTCACTGAGTGGGCTAGAATGAGTCAGGTGAAGAGTCAGCGAGACTTTTATGATTTTATAAACTCATTTTCATGGTCTTTCGTACAAGGCTTCTGAACATCTTGTGATCTTCTTCACACCCTTCTAAACGGTCGGCTGACTGTATGAGACAAGCCTCCTTTTACATAACATATTTCGATTATTTTGGGTGAATGAGTGATCTAAAGTGACCCCCTCCCTTTTCCAATATTTGACCAGCTACAGCACGTAAATTTGCATTTCCTGGACAATTCTTACAACCTTTCAACCAAACACCAATTGAATACAAGTGAAATGACCAATTCGGTTACCTTAAAATTCATGAGGTGGCAGTATCTCTGGGACTGCATATTCTTCAACATATGAGCCTCGTCAAATACAGCATAGTGACATTTAAGTTTACGGAACAGTTGTCTGTCAGAAGGAGTACTTATGGCCATGCTATATCTGACAAATGACAGAATGCAACGATTAACCTCCAGTACAACATTGTTTTTTCTTGTACTATTGAAAGAAAACGCCGCCTACAATACTCAATAACAATAATTTTCAAGAGAAAATAATCATTAACAATTAGACCCGTGGCCCTTGAGGAAAAAGCGCCTAACTGTTTTAGTATCACCCAACTAGTCGGTCAGAAAAGCCAAAAAAAGTTAGCAAATGCAAACAGGAGAATTTATAATAATTTGGGAATAAACCGAAAAATAGAACTCCAATCCTAGGATCGATTGTGCCAGCTTGTTATTTAGTACCAAAACAAATAATAAAACTTAAACCGATAACGAATTTTATCCCGTACTTTTTAGACCTGTACCTTTCAGTCTTTTCTAGGATGGATTTATCCAATTGATTATCTAAAAACGCAAAAAACGTGAAGCGGCAGGTGTTGTTTCGGTAGGTTAACAAAACCGACGAATATTGCTACTTAAGGACTATTATTTGTAGGGTAGCCAATTAAAACTCAGGATTTTCATTAGTCCACTAGTTGGGTAATGCTAACAATGAACATATTCCAGAACAACGTGTTTTGGATTGGGCAGATTTTATTTGCCACTTCTTGGAACAAACGCAAATCCAGGAAAACCGTAACAAAAACCCGGTTATTGACAGACAAATTTGAAAAGCACACCTACACGAGACAAAAAAAAAGCGCCTGCGCATGCGCGACAGTAGCTACACTGATATTGTTTTGATGGATAGAGTCGATTTTAGGTTGGTACGCCGTGTAAGACCGCACAAATTTCCCGAGATTTTCTCCCACTGTAACTTGTAACCACAAGAGTCGCACAAAGACTCCCGAGAATTTTTCTCACTGCTTGATGAGAAAACAATGCCTCATGTTTATGTTATTGTTAGCTGCATCTGAGCTCGCTAAGAAAAATCCATTGAAAATAAAATTTCGAAAAGATATTGTCGAGTCGTACAAACCTATTGTCTGGGCCGAGCACCGACCAATTTCCATGTTGCAGAATGTCAGTTATTTGTTGAATAACCACTTATCTCGAACAGGGCTAGTCAATCAATGTACGAATCTTATGTAATCCGTAACTAAACAGTAAGTGGTATGGGCGCGTAGTACTTTATACGAAAACCTTTTCTAAAATAGCTGTACATACTAAACAGCACCGTACTCACATACCTATGGAAACAAGAATGCAGTAGCTACACGCACGCATTGAGGGCCAATTTTCCTGTTTTGCGCTGAGCAACTAAGCCGAATAAAATTGTCACTTTTAATATCTTGCCTAAACATGACTCTAATAACTTTCTTGAGAAGACTTATCATACTTACGTAGTTATGACAACATCAAATTCGATTTCGTTGTACAACAGGTGTTCCTTCAGATCCGCCCGCTCTTCCATTGAGCCTAAACATGAAAAAAAGCAATAACAAAACGAACAGCAAAATCTTACAATCTCTACAGAAAAACAGCAATTAGAACCTAACAGGTAAATATCAAACGAAACGTGTATCTAGTAATAGTGATTGAAGCTTTAATATGATTAATTATGTTTTTAGAGTTTACACAAGAAGATGGTATATAGAATTCATACACGTAAACGGAGATTAGAGCTTGCACAAGAAGATGGTAGTTGCATGGAATTTATACAGGTTGATGGGTATTAGAGCCTAAACAAACAAGATGGTAAAATGGATCTATACAGGTAGATGGAAACTAAAGTCTGTACAAGAAGATGGTAGGTGAAATCTTTACAGGTAGAAGGGAATTACAGTCTTTACAAGAAGATGTACAGATGGAATCTATACAGAGATGAAGATAAGATCTTACACAAGAAGATGGTACATGGAAATCACAACCTGTGCAGGTCGACGGAAATTAGAGTACATACTGATTTTCATTCATGATTTTGAGATGAAAACCTCCAAGGACAACGAAAATAAGAATATTTGAAAGTAGATGGAAACTAAATATAAACAAGTGGATGACAATTGAAAACTACGCCACAAATAAGAGGAAATAGTGTACCATCTCCAAGTATACTGAGATGTAATGTAGAGTCTTTTAAAGAAATGGGAGGAGGAATTGTGTCTAGGTAGGTCAGTTGAAGTCGAAACCTGCATTGATTGATAAAAATGGAACGATACAGATAGACAGTAGTTGCTGTTGGTTCATGCCCTTGAAATGTAAGAACTTTTCTAATACTTTTTAGGGTCTAAATTTAGAAACTTAAGACCTTTGGTCCCCCAAATGGCGTGCCTATTCTAGGTAGAGTTATCGCAATCTGTACATCCATGCGTTTTAGGTGTAACTAAACCAAAAAATAATTCAGTAAAACAACGTACAGAAAAAAGATACAACAGCCTTGAACACTGAAAAATAAAATTTAGGCTTTCTAAGACATTTCAAGGGCCCACTCATTCCCTAGAAGGCCAAATGACATTTCTTATACACTATCGAAATTCATAATCAATCACTCTTATCTCGTATATCATCATCGCATTCAATATCATGTTAGCACAATGATTTCTTCCCATGGGTTCATTAACGTCTTTTTCTTTTTTTTGGACGACAGACAAAGTCGAGTATTTTGTCTGTCGCCCAACAATGAAGAAAAAGACGTTAATGAACCCTTGCTTCTTTCACATTGGTATTGCTAGAAAATGTTGGGTGTTGCTTAATCTTGTAAGTAAGAATATGTTACACTACAAGAAAGTAAGTTGCCCAAAAACGAAATTGAGAGCTCCTCGTACCGTAATATTGGACACACTTGAAGGAGGGGAGCCACTGCTGAAACTCTCTCACCCAGTTATCTGTTTAGACAAGATGAATGTTAGGCTATGAACAGCCCCCATATTTGAAGAAGAAATTATTGATTCACAAGTTGAAAGCTCAGAAAAATTTCTGAGTCACTGACGGGAATCAAACACGCAACCCTCTCATTACCGGTCAGATGCTCTATCACTGAGCTACAGCGACTCAAATGGGGAGCCGAGTCACTGGTTGAGTTCTTGTCTACTCCCGCTTGACGTTTCGCAAACTGCTCGCTCGATATGTCCAATAGTAACGTTGATTCTTGCGCTTCTATTATCAAATAGTATAGTCTGAATCTTTCTTCTTCAACTATATATCCAAGTCCCCATCTTTCTTCTTTAGCCCTGAAGATGGCGGGCAAGCAAACACAAGAGAACTGGAAATTTCTTGGTATTTGGAAACTACTTTATAATTATTTTTTGTCCTATCTCCAGTTCTTACACATTTACTTGCCTGTCATCTTTGTTTACCAGGTTTGGAAAAACTAAAGAGTAAAAATATGGACTGCTCCTAGTCTAGATGAACGTTAGTATATTTCATAGGTCCCAAACTAAAATGTAAGGAAATTCAAGTATGTTTTGCCAGTACTTTGCAGCAAGTTCTCCCCTGGACAGGCCATCGATCCACCATCAGTCTGCCCGAGCAGAAGATGGTACTCATTTCTACAGCTGAGCCGACAGGAACAAAGTCAGGTAAAGTGTCTTGCTCAAAGACCCTAGGATTAAGAAATGAACATGCTAACCACTAGACCCCCTCAGGGTTGTAATGAGGTATTGAGAATCAGGGATCACGGGCCCTGACATGCCCAAGAACGGGATCAAAAGTACTGGGATTGGGATCGCAGAAAATTTTGGGAGCACAAAAAAGTTATATATAGTTACATGAGGGAGAGTTCAATGAGGTTATTTGGTGGGTGTGATTACTGAATATATGTATTTAGAATTGACATCTCTGATATTTTACTTTTATTTGTTTAGTGATGTTTTTTTTCTCTTATTATGATGCACTGAAGATACCTCAACAAGGCATGAATTATAATTTGTAAATAATAAGAATAACATACTGATAAACTAAGGGGATCAAGGATCACTCAGTTGGGATCAGTTATCATAAAGTTCGCAATATTTGGGATCATAGATCACCAAAAAACTGAGATCGCAGAGAAGAAAAACCACCCTGACCACCTTGATGATGGTAGATTTGACCCCTATCAGCTGCCTCCATTTTATTCCCTAACTGCTCTAGAACATTCAGAACACAGAATTTCCTCACTAGCCATCTGCGCACCCACAACAATAAATAATTACTATTGATGGTCCTTGTATTGCGATGGACGCACACATGCACAGTGCCAATGGTTCATAATAATGCCTTAAAATTGGTTTCAGTAGAACGTTTCCATACCAAAAGTCGACGCTGGACAAACTACAACATGAGGTCCTTCCACCCCTTGCTCTGCTAGATAAGCCAGAAATGAGATGGTCTGGACAGTCTTACCGAGGCCCTGAAATCAAGGGGACACACAATTCTATGAGTTAAATAATAATAATAATAATAATAATAATAATAATAATAATAATAATAATAATAAAGGTTTTTTGGAGACATATCTACAGGGTAGCTCTACATTCCCCAAATCTAAAGCTATATAAAAAATGTGAAAATATAACAGAAAGAAAATCTATGTACATATATATATATTCAGTTATTCAACGGATTAAAAACTCTATTCTTTGCTCTTTCAAGTAAGATGGACTTGACATGACAACAAAACTGATAATGTTCTTTACAGGATCTTATATTTTGGGGTAGGTCGTTGAAGAGGGTTGCGGCAGAATCCTGAAACATCCCTTTGGTGAGTCGAATGGTTAATACTGTGGCACCAATTGACTGCAACATACTCTTAGAAGCGTGTACCTGGGGTTGTATATAATCTCTATGTAGCAGGACTTGAAACTAAAAAACACTTGTGCCTGTAGGTTCTTGTGGATTTGGCCTATTGTTCACGCTACCTTTTTACTTTCCTGATTCAATTTCACTATAGTTCAAACAAAATGTTCCATATTCACCACAAAGCTTAGGACCCATTTTTAAAGTATTTATGTTCCTTTTCAAAATGGTGACATGCAGGAAATTCAAATTGTTGAAAAATTAATGATCAAACGAAAATGCTTTGTGTTAGTCAGATTGATAAAATTTGAGCTGCTGACACAGGTACAGACTTACAAGCTTTATTTGAGAAAAAGAACACTATAATAATAATAATAATAATAATAATAATTTAATAATATGGTATATAATTTATAAAAATATATAATATTAATCAAGTTCTATAATATATTTATAAAAAGTCTTATTAGTTAATTACTTAAATATAAACATTTTTTGATATCTTTCAATACTTTAAGATTTTTATACTATTCATTCTTTTTTTTGATGGACAAAAGCAAACAGTTATGGACACTGAATTTTTAATGAATGTAAACAAATTAGATTTATAGTTTTAGATGTGTAAATATATATTTATAGGTTTTGTTTTGTCGGTCACAGCTAGCCTGCCTGACTTAATGTAATTATGCCTAGGCATACTTAAGTATACACTGCCACCATAATAAAAAAAATAATAACTGTTCTTGGTACGCATTATGCATTGCCTCAATGCATTTACAATAATTTACAGTTGCCTGTAGTATTGAGGGTCTTAGATAGTCTGCTATATACTGCTCATATTTATATGAGTTGAAAGTTAACCTCAGTTAGCAGAAGAGACAGACACCAGGATCCACAACACCGGCATCACCCTACTCTTTGTCGTCAAGTGTGGTGGGTCTTTTTAAGTTCCCCGATAGGAGATTGAGAGACTGGGCCTACGGTTTGACGTCCTTATCCTAGAAGATGGAAAGGTCTAACCATTTGCAGGTGTTAAAGCAAAGGCAGCACCTTCTCCTCAGTTATTTAATGACCCTGAGTGAAGGTCTGGCACCGGGAATCAAACCTGGGCCTCCTGCACGAAAGACTGGCGCCTTACCAACTAGGCTAACCAGATAGCGGTTATAATTATAGTTGAGGATTCCTTAAAAATCATGCACCAACAACTACAGGATGAGCAGTTACAATGGAAGTTACTAAGTACACATTTAAAGAAAAAGTAGAAAGGAGATCAATAATATAATACCATTTCATCAGCAAGGATTCCATTCATTTTCTGCTCATGCATCAATGCTAACCAGTTGAGTCCTGTCAACTGGTATGGCTTCAACTGCAAACTGATTAAGAATAATTACAGTCACAACTTCAGCTCAGTATATCTCCAGTAATCAGAAAAACAACCGCAACTGTTGTATAGTATAGTAAATTACAAGACAAGAAATCACAAGATGATTTCGATTACAGTTGTTTCTTATCACAATCATACTAATCTGATGGTAAATAACTGATTATTTTCTTGAAAAAAGTCCAGACACAAAAATGCTTTAGCAAGTAGTATGCACTTTGGCAAAAGGGACCATCAATACAGGTTTAGTGAAAATCCCAGTTATAACAGTGTTCTTTTGTCTAATATCATTATCTAAATCAAATACCATTTGTAACTAAACCTATTGAAGTTTCCATTGAGTTGAAATTTCTTGACAAAGAATCTCTGTAGCTAAATCCTTCCTCGAGCCTTAGTGGCTCATAGGGCCGGCACTTATCTCCGGTTTCTGTAGTGTTAAGCGGATGAGAGTCTTTGACTCCCTCTGGACAGGACACTAATCTATCACAGGTTAGCCCCCAGCAGAACTGATACTCATTTATACGGCTGAGTTGACTGGAACAAAGTCAGGTAAAGTGTCTTTAACAAGGAAACAACATTGTGGTCTGACCAGGGCTCAAATTGCGACCCCAGGATTATGAGTCAAATGTGCTGACCGCCTGGCCACTGCACAGCCGACTTCATTTGGGTAAACACTAAGTGAAGGAAATCCTTACTAAAAATAAATGGCAACAAAATCTCTTCAATTCATGAATCAAAATGACATAAAGAAATACCTCTCACTTAAAAGCTGAGGCTGTGACACAACTGAAATGTTCTGACTTGCAGACTTGACTTTGGTTGGACTCAACATTACAACAACATCATCATCATCATCATCAATGTCATCATCATTACCAGGCTCAGCTTTCTTGTGTTTCTCTTGTGCATCCTAGTACAAAGGTAAATATCGAAATGAGTTTCTTGTGTTCTGTGTTCAACTACTATATGTTATATATAATTGAATTTATTATTCTTTTCCTGATTAAGTCAACTCTGTCCTTTAGGATAATCTGTTGGGTAATTCATCAAAATAGCTCACTGTTATAAAGACACAGTAAAAACTGAATATGGTAATTTTATAACTAACAGTTCCAAATAGAGAACTCAGGACATTACCACATCCAGAATTATTTGAACATTATGTATTTGTGGACTTGAAAAAGTTCCTAACTGAATAAACCTCACTTGTTCTTTCAAATAATATTACACTTACTACAGAGGATGTTTCCACCCTGGATGACAGTAACTTTAGAGTTGTCTTTGAGATCCTCTCACATCGAGCCATCAATTCACTTATCATCTCCCTCTCCTCCAGCAAACTCAGACAATCTACAACAATCTAAAAACACATCACAACATCAACACCTAACACTTCTGAGGAAATCAATTAACTAACGAAATGTTTTGGTAAATAAACTGAGAGTTATACTTATGTTGAGGACTTCTTCAGTGACTGGGAAGGGCCCAAACCAAGCCTGATGAATTCCTCAAAATAATACTGAGAGGGAAAGGGAAGAAACAGTACACAGATTTACTCCTGAGAGGGGAGGGGGAAAGGCATAAACCAAATCAAATGGATAGATTAGCTGTTAAGGAAGATAAAGTACACATTTTTAATCTAGGACCATACTGAGAGGGGAAGGGAAGGGCACTAACCATATCAGATGGATTCAGGACTAAGATCAATCCTAAGGGGGTAGGGACAAAATTATACACATATTTACTCCGACTAGCACCGTCTTGAGAGGAGAAGGGGGAGAGAAATAAATTATCACAACACTCCTAGGTGTAGTTTCAAGAATAATTGAGGACAAAGAGCTTAGATCTAGTTTTAGTACTTGCAGTAGCCTTAGTTTGAAACATATCTGGAGTGTTTTTAGCATACATTAGTACTGTATTCTATTTAGATTATATTTTTCTGTCAATTATAACCTTTTCAACCAACCATTCAATGAATTAGAATGTGGGATTGTTTTATAATTTTGTGGAAATGTACATAATGAAAAACAAACCAGAGTGGATTGTAATTACAGATGCCAAAGGGCACCCTTTTCTTGAAAAATTTTGAAGAATTATTTCTCTAATAAAAGCATCATTAGTGACATACTGGGTTGGGGGTATTCTTCATTACAAATGAGTTGTATGCAGACTGTATGTTTTGAAGTTCTGAGCCAGGGATAAGGTATCACATTTGCCAGAAGTCTGTGATTGGGTAACTATCTAATTTAGGATCAGTTCTTGGGTATCATTTTTCCTTTAGTCTGGGGAAGGGCATGTTTTTGGGTAGGCCTAGGGTATCAATTTCAAACACTAGAGATAGGGGCAGGATTTTGACTCAGATTCTGAATTTAGGGCAGCCCAGCCGTATCCTAGCAATAATGGAAAACTGCCCCCCTCCCTCTCCCCCTTCCTCCCCTCTC
>JAOBAT010071213.1:0-21838 GCA_026413305.1 Hydrozoanthus tunicans | reverse complement strand
GCCACAAAACAGTCTGAGGTCAGACAGACCACGAATAATTAACTTGATCTTCCATTAAATAAACAGTTGGGGAATGAAGTTTCTAAGAAAGATCAGATTTTAAAAAAATAATAGTGACAAAGTTTTGAGATAAGGAAACACTAAGAATGGGTAGAGATAGTTAATTATATTAGCAGTCAGAACAAACAAAGGGCTTTGTACTTTTGACTCATTAGTAATAATTTTGGTCAGAAAAAAAATGGAAACATTTTTAAGGGAAAGGCTAATTCCTCTGGCAGCACCAAATCTCAACCTTGTTATTATCTCTCAATCCCATCACCCACAATAACACTGAAAGGTTGGTGATCATAAAAGAAAAAGAAAGAGCCTGCAACAAACCTGAGAATGAGGGATACAAGTCCTGAAAATGAAACCTGTATAACACTCTGAACTTGTCAACAAGAACTATAACATCTTTAATTTCTTATGTAAAGTACTTACATTTTGGTTTCTTTGCAATTCTCTTTTTTTCTTTTCCATCAGTAACAGTTCTGCCCTCGGCTACTCTTTTTGCAGCTTCAGCAGCTTTCTTTGCCTCCTCTCTCTCACCTTCCTCCTCACGTTGTAGCGCCTCTTGCTCAACCCTTTCTCTCTCCTCCTCTGCTTGCTGTGCAATCTGCTGCGCTTGCTGTAAAATTTCAGATGTTATTCCAACAGCGAGTGTCTTGGCTCTGTCTTTCCTCATCAACTGATGCTTTGTTTTACCACCTTTGTCAATTGACTTCCGCCTTCCGAACATGGTTTTTAGTGACGATACAGTTCCAGTTTTGGGTGATGATTCAGGTTCCTGCTCCTTACCTTTCTCTTCAATTTCTTTAGAATGATCTTTGGAATGGGTTTTTTCCTTGTGAAGTTTGTCAAGATGCAACTTGTCAAGTAAATGGTGTTCTTTTCCTTTATGTTCTTTTTCTTTGTGTTCTTTTTCCAACTTTTCTCTTTCTTTTCTTTCCTTGTCTTTTTTTTCTTTTTCTTTCTTTTCTTTCTCCTTTCGTTCTTTTTCTTTTCGATCCTTTTCCTTGCGTTCTCTCTCTTTCTGCTCTTTTTCCTTTTGATCTTTTTCTTTCTTTTCTTTCTCCCTTTGCTCTCGCTCTTTCCGGTCCTTGTCTTTTTGGCTATGACTTCTCTTCAATCGCTCGGGAGACAATGAGAAAGGAGATTTCTTCTTCCCCTTCTTTGCATCTTCTTTTTTAAACCCATCTTTTCCCTTTGCACCTTTTTTTCCTATCTCTTCTTCTGTAGCTTCACAAACAATAGATTTTGGAGCAAATCTGTCATGCCGAACAACATCAACAAGTTCCTCATCACTGTCTGAGCCCTCATAATATGGCTCAACTTTCTGAGACAACCCTGCTGACTCATCATGAGTTCTGATTTCTAGAGAAAAAGGAGTGTTCTCCACAAATCTCTGCATTTCAGTAGGAGAAAGTCTTTCACCACAAATCGAATGAGGTCTCTCACTTTCTTTTTTCCTCCAAGGAATAGCTGCAGTATTTTCAATCTCCTCTGATGCAAATTTCTCCCTCAGCTGAGCAACTGATGGGATATTTATCTCTGAACCTGAAGAACCATTTTCCCTGGCAATAGCAGTTATGATGTCTTTATGAACTGTAGAGGCAATTGTTTTGTGCCTTGTTTTCACAACTGATTTTGTTTGGTCAATAGAAGGTAGAGAGTTTTGCTTCACAAGATGCAAAGGTCTTTCAGATATTCTTATTTGGCTTTTCACTGATGGTTTGTCATCAAACTTAGGTTTAACGTCTTGGCCCTTATTAGGCAAATAGCCATTTGCAACTGGTTTCTCAAAAGTTTCTGTTTTGTCTTCTGTGATTGGCTCTGGTTTACTTGGCTCATCTTTCACAGCTGGTTCAGTTGTGGTTTCAGATTTTTGGTCTTCAACAGATATTCCTAAAAACTGTTCTCTTACAAGTCGGCGTCGTCTTCTCCTTTCCTTTAGCCTGGAAAGTGTATCTGCACCAGGGCTATGGGATAAGCTTGTTTTTCTTGGCACAGCTTCATCTACAGTCGTATCAGCTATGGAGCTTATATCACTTGAATCAGTCTCTGTTCCAGTATCCTTTATTTCTCTGCCTTCACTGAACTTTGTAGAGATTGGTAAAGAAACACTCTCCGAGTCCAATGAGGAGGAACGCCCTGATGGCCTAGGTCGCCTCCTTGCATAAGGTGACCGTGGTGGCATTTCATCATCACTGTTGCAGTGATCAACAACAGTCCGACCAGTTTTTTTGCTAAAAAATATTTTCACACTTGACTGATCTTTCTCGTTGTTTCCTAGGATGCCCTCATCTAATGATGATTGTCTCTCCTGTATAACCCCTTTCTCTTTACTATCAACAGCTGGCCTTGATGACATTACTGAAATCTTTACCTTAGTGTCTGTTGCCTTACGGACAGGGACTGGTGAAGCTGTCACCTTCACAGTTGTTTCGTCTCCCTTTTTGAAAGTGCCTTCTTGACTTGGTACTTTTAGTCTTGTTCTTGTGTGACCAGTGGAAGCTCTGTTTGAACCATTTTCAGCTAAAGAGTGATTTTTTGGCTGAGTATCACCAAGGCAAACTGGAGATTGGGGTCTTGAATCAGATGAATGACTACTGTCTGAAGACTTGTCTCTCCTTCCCCAGAACTTAAGTTTTTTTAGTGTGGAATGCTTGTCTTTCTCAGTTTCTGGATCAGGCGAGCTGATATTAACAACTCCCAATTTCTTAAAACTATCATCAGTTGCTTCAGAAACATCGTCATCACATTCATGATCCTCAGAACCAGAACTCTTTGAATGTTTGCTAGGGAGGGAAACTCTTCGAAAGAGACTACGAGGGTTTCTTTGGTTATCACTGCCTCCACCTGCCACACCCTCACCAACCTTCGAAGCTTCACTCTTTCCAGATTCTTTAAAAAACTTACTTGGAACAGAAAATTTTTTGGCCTCTCTTCCTTCCTTAGTATCACTTTCCTCAGATGAGCCCCGAGACAAGTGCTTTCCTGGTACAGTAAATGCTTTGTTGCTTTTTGGAGATGGTATAGAGGATGGTGGTGTGGAAAATTCCTGCTGCTTTGCAGATGACTTGGATGGTAGTGACTTTGGAGTATGCTCAGCTACTTTTGCTTTCTCTAGCTGAACTTTAGCTGGCTTTTTTTTGCTTTCTAGAGTTGGGCTTGAGCTGTTACTTCTAGAAGTCGGTAGTTGTGTTTTCCTAGGTAACTTTGTTAATTTTGGTGAACCCTCACGAGATACACTGGAAGGTTTTGTTTTTGATTCATTAGGATCTTTAGAGGTTTTTGACTGACTCCTACTCTTTTCAACTGATGATCTAGTCTCATTCATTTTTACTCCCTTTTGCTTATTGAAAGTTGGACTGGAACTAGCAGTAGTTCTGCTTATTGCCCTTTTATCCTCTACAGTGCTACCAGTTGGACTTACAGTGTGTTTCCTGGACTTTAATGATACTGATGTTGTCTCGCTTTGGTTATCCTGATTACCCAATTCCCTAGATTCCGAGTCATTAGCTAAAATGTTGCTAGCACTTCGTTCACTTTCAGAATGTTCCAAAGTATCAACATTGTGAATTAATCTATCTTTCTGCTTTGTTGCCTCATTGTTAGAATCATATGGTTTCGAGACATCTTTTTCTAGCTCATCATCAGAGTTTTTAGCTGGACCATCTAAATCTCTCTCTGAATGGTCTGAAATGGAGGTATTTTCTGCTTGGTCACTTAAACCCTTAAAAGAACCACTATCAGTATTAATGGAAGCCTCATTTCCCTCTGTTATGTTGCTTGTGCTTCTCTGCCGTACTCTTTCAGAATATGATGCAGTCACTACTACTTTCTTTGGAGGATCATTTATTCCACTTGATGTAGATGGTTCTGTTTGATTATCAGTTACACTTTCCTGCCTATTTTCACTCCTAGTTGGACTGTCTGTATGTCTTCTAACTCTGTGACTTTGATATGGCATTTCTCTTGATGGAGTAGTTGGTCTATCATCAGAAACATCTGGTGATCCCATTTCAACATCGCAACTCTCAGTCTGACTGGATCCATCTGATGATGCAGTATCACTAACTGGACTAACAGTACGTCTGCGCAACCTCCACGTTTCACTAGTGCTGGCATCTGCTTGATCTGGGGATTCTGTGTATTTTCGCAACCTACTCAAAGTTTGTTCAGTTCGAGCATAATCATGTGTAGAACCAGATGAGTACTGGCTTTTGGAACTATTACCATCTTGTTCTTCAGTTGGACTGCCTGAATGTTGTCTCAGTCTACTAACACTATAATTTGAGATAACATCTTTTGTTGGACTGTTCAAACTTTTCCGCTCCCTACCAGAGCCAGAAGTTGAAGTTGTTTCATACGTCACACTAGCAGGACTTTGTCGAGATCTGCTGCCACTATATGTTGAACTTCGTGTTGGAACATCTGAACAAACTTCTTTAGTTGGGCTACTTGTATCTCTCCTATGTTTTCTGACCTCTACAGAAGATTCTCTTGTTGTTGGGCTTCTATTCTCCCTACGAGAAACACCAGTCACTTGATACATAGAGCTCCCTTCTCTTGCTGGTCTTCCATATGTTGGGCTGGGTGTTCTTTCCTCTCTAGTAAAACTTGACTCCCTGACGAATGAGTAAGAAGAGGGACGGGTAGTTCTGTCATCCCTTGTAAAGCTAGATTGCCTCTTGTAAGATGAAACTAACCCAGACCTGTCATCTTTACTAAAACTTGACTGTCTGTAATATCCAATTGAGCTTGAAGTATCCAGATGACTTGAAGGCCGCAGCCGACTAGAAGCACTTGAGGTATCAGTCCGTGAAGTCAAGTATTTAGAACGAGGTGTATCAAGATTTGTCTGATTTCTGAGACTTCTTGTTCCATAAGATAACGAAGATATTGTTGATATTGGTGGTGGTGAAATAGCTCTCCTTAGTTCAGAAGTGCTATAGTCTCTCCTAGGACTTCTTTCCTCAAATGACGATCTCCTTGTTAAGTAGGAGCTTGTTCTTGAAGGGCTGTATCTCTGAGACATTTTGGTTGCTTGCCCTTACATTGACTTGCTTAAAGGCTTAAGGTATGACTCTCCTCTTTTGATAATTTTATCAACAGCCACATGCTGTATTCTAGCTTGATAAACCTGTGGTAAAAGAGTAAAAATATACTCCATTTAAAAAATGACACAACGATCATATGAAGAAGCAAGTGATACAATGATCATATTTAAGCAAGTGCAACAATGGTCTTGAAAATACAAACATAATACTATTGGAATGCTAATGCAATTTATATGCCTTGCACTTTATTATTACATACACTAAATGCCTTTAAGTTTACAAATTTAGAATAAGCACTATAATGTAAAATCATTTTTAGTATTTACTTGCCTAAATAGTAACTGAAGCACTGATTGTTATTATCATCTAAACTAAGTTGCCTGGGGGTAATATTAGGTCATATTTATTTCTCATTCATACAATATAGTTTTGTAGTTCAATAAACACCATAGTTTTCAAATGTGTCATCCTAGCCAATTTTTATATTTTGGTTAGCAGTTACCAGGCTACAAACAAGGAATATATGTTAGCCTTGCCTCCTGAATTGATCATATATCTTTTTAATTCACCTGTACCAATATCACACCTTTAATAAACAATATGTTTAATTTACTAGTAACACAATGCTTTATGAAATATAAAGCAAATGGACTACTTCACCAGAACTTCAAAACACCAGTCTTTCTTTTCTTGCAAAACAACAGCCATGAACTTTGCGGTGCTGACATGCAAACTGGGTCAGAGAGCATAAACGCTCTTCCTAATACATATTTTCTTGTCTTAAAAAAGATCACTAAAAGAGCTGCTGACAATTATAAACATCATTTTTTTTGTTCTTCGTGTATGCAAAAAAGGAATACTGATAAAACAATGAATATATGCAATATTCAAAATAAGCAAAACCTTACAAAATCTTGGCACTCTAATCACTATGTTTAGTAGAAAGTTACGTCCAAACTCAGTGTTCATAATGATGTAAACAAAAAAGTATCTCAAAGCTTTTTGCTTTCAAACAGAAATGACCTCAAGTTTCCATTACATGGAACCTTAGGAAATCTGCATATCTTTAAAGTGTATGCCTGAATAAAATTCAATTTATCACATTAACTGGTGACAGGGAGCATCTAGTCTGCAAATCTGAATTTCGTTTGGTATAAAATTTAAAAAAGAAACAAGGACAAGGTAAAGGTGAAACGAATAATATAGTATTCTGAATAACATTGGACTTAGTCTTGCAAGAACTGAACCATATAATACCTTTAATTCAAAAACAGTATTACCGTAATTACGCTCTCATAAAAAATTTATAACCAAAATGAACTGTCACGACACTTTTAAAAGGTTAATGTGACGTTTCGTGGAACCGGTATTAAACAGTTTTTGGCGTAACTAAATTTTTCAAATGTTATTTCACGGCTTTAATAATCGTGTCAGCAAAGCTTTTCATTTTTCAAGATTACACAGAGTTTTAAAACATCTACAGTGGAGTCCATACCGAATTTCAATTATGTTTTTCTGACAAAGAAAAAACCAAAGCTGTCACTCTAAAGCACAATGATTTTATGTTTTGACGTCTGGTAGTTACAATGAAAACATTTTAACAGAAGCCAAGGAACTGGCAATTCAATTGAAATTGCTTTCCCACAGGCCAATACAACTTCTTACGGAGAGAATTTCTTTAAACCGCTTGAACAACTAAAATGTAACCAAAAATGAGAGCTTTACGTCAAAATATGGCTCTTTTGTGTATTCACAATAAGAAGTTGGCAAAGTGAATTTCTGTGTTGACAAAAACAGCGTGACTTCAACCCTCAATAATAATTATATCTGTCCGATATACTTCATTCCGCTTTTTTATTCAAGCGCTTGGCTAACAAACAAAGAAACGGAGAATAGCACTCAAAATTAAAGCCGCAGGTTGCTCAAAGAGCCGGTATTTTTCCAAATTGGTGGCAAATCGAAACAGGAACGAAGGCGCTCAAACGCAAATATGAGTTGAATTCTGTTGACGTTCTGTCTGACGAAAATATCCTGTCACATACTAGCCAGACACCGAGAAATCTAAAATAACACGAGGTTCAATTTTCTTCTGTACTGAACATGTCGTTGAACAGACCCAGAAATTTTTCCCAACTGCGTTTCTAAGGCAATTCCTTCATTAAGTGATTAACACAAAAGCTCCACATTCTGTCACGGATTTTCAGTGTCACCCCTCTGTTGAAAACAATCGTTTTATTTCTTGTTCTAATAGACAAGCATAGTTGTGAGGTCAGCTGACTGGTAACAATAGTTTGCAAGTTTGTTTTTAAATTTACACTTGAATAACGGTTCAGCCCAAGCGAAGCAAAACAGGGGTGTCTGGATTATATTCTCGACTTCTTCGACTGCATTCACACTTCACTATCAAGTCGCGAGTATGAAATAGTTAACAAAATACATCCTTACTTTTTTTAACAGTGATATCGATTAAGAAGCATGACTGTTCTTCTAGATTCAACATATTTTAAACGTTTCTAAATGCTCTTCCTGATTTTAAAAAAATTTCTTTTCATGCCAAATCAAAATTGATTTAAAGAGAATCAATGATTTCTACGTGACACACGCCCCAAAATTATACGTACAAGAAAAAAAAGATTGTGAACAAGCGACGGCTTAAAAATCCTTAACAGCCCTAAAATCTGGAGTATGATAACAACTACCAAATATTAGCTAGTGTAATTTATATATAAGGCATTGATCGATATACAATATAAATATTCTTCAAGCCAAAGGAAGTTCACGGGGTTATATCATTATACTCTATTGATTCGAGAGTCTGATCTCACACTCTCTTAGTCCGATGTTGTCTGTTTATCTAAACGCGGTAATGTTTCACATCCTTTATACTCCTTGAAATCATTATATATCTTACTTAGACTTAGATAGCCGTGTTATTTCTGAAACCGTGAATAAAAAACAGAACTCTATTTCGTACCACCAGCTGAACTTTGAGTTTTCTTGTTAGAATCACGTTTAGCGCAAGAAAATCTCGAAAAGCGACTTGAGCGATCGCACATGCATGTCAGTAAGAGCGGTAACAATGTAGTTAAATATCACTTGTTTCTAGCTATCCAACAGAGGGGTAATGCTATAGTCTATCGTATACTGCCCACATATTGTGCAAAATAACCTTTTTGCTGGCCTTGTTCAAAACAGAAGCAAAGCGGCGAGCTCTGTTTACATCATACCTCAATGGTAGTGGCTGCGTTCGATCGGTCACAACTCTGCTCCTGGCGTTGTAAATTATCTGTTCTACTTCAGTGCCTTCCCAAACAAACAGGCTTCATACCGTAGAGGAAAACAACTTAACCGCATTTTAGGAGCTCATAATTCATACAGTCCCACAAAACAATTTTGATAAATCTCAAAGAAAGCGTTTCAAATCTGCCAAAAGCTTACAAGCGCTTCGAGTACCTTGACGTAATATAACAATGAATTTGATTGGGCCAAATAGCTTGTGTCAACTTGTTCCTAATAAAACGTTCCAGGTGATTGGTTCGAGTCGTAATAGATTGTTTAAAAGAGATGCGAGCCCCGAGGGCGTAGATAAAAGTTTACTCAAGAAAATTACAAAATGCAAAGGCACTAAAAGATTGAGGAAAGTGTCCTGAAACGCTGTGCGTAAAAAGTTTTTCCGGCCGCATACACAGGAAAAACTGAGTTGGGTGATGAGTGATCTAAAAAAAGAGACTTTTAAATAACCTGATGACTAGTGTCATCCATTGGCACTAGTTAACCTATGACCGGCGATTATTCATCATTTAGGTTTGTAAGTTTTCACAAGAATAAATAAATCAAGAGATTAAATCAGAAAAGATTATCGCCGACAATCTCCATCAGTTTTCCTCAAATCGAACGCAAGATATTAAGTATGCAAAAAGCGGCATTACTCGCTCTGGCAAATACTTAACATGCAGGCCACTATTAACCGCGGGGCACCTGAGTTGAGTTAACACTTAAGTGTAAAATGGAACACAATTTGTTGAAAAATAAAATCTCAAAAATTTGTCAGTAATTGGTTGAGTTATCAAGCAACAATTGAAGGAACAGTTTACAAAAATTATAAGTATAAGTTATGAGTTGCTACGGAACAATGATCAACACAAGTGAAGTGTTACATTTACATAAAATGTTGCTAGGTTTTGCTGCTGTTTCAAAAAATTTTGTTTGTTTCATTCTTTCTACAGAATAACCAAATTCTTCCGATAGATCAAAAATAGAAGTACAAATGGCATTGTATTTACTTATTGATATATCACATTTTAGTTTGATACCGAACGGAAGCCGGCCCTTTGTTAGTTTGTAATTTATTGACCGATCAATAATTTAGTATCGGCATTTCTTTAACTCATTGCTCCAGGCATCCCCATTATACTCGGCATTGATAAGACAAAAATAATTTTAATGGATTGAAATTACGACGGTTTGGCTGCAATGCTGCTGAAGTCCATGCGATCAAAAATTGATAGCAATTTTTGGTAATCAAAAATAGCAGGCAAAATATGATAGGTTTTTCATATACTGATTTATTCATTTATATATTTATTCATTTATACATTTATTCATTTTGTTTATTTCATCCACTTATTAATCTATTTATTTTGTTCTTGTTATGTAACTTTATTTCTTTTAATATACTTTATTTCATTTCATACTGAGCAAATTTTTGTGCACGAAAAGAACAAACAAAATTTTTTAAAGGGAACTTATTTTGCGTCATGGTAGAAAATCGTGTTGCAGAGGACAAGAGAAAACAGGCCAATGTTTTCAGTTTTGTGCGTATCTTTCGTACATAGGAAGCGTTAACTATCACATTTTGCAAGTTATGCAGAAAACGGAACATAGCTGACATGGCAAAACAAATCTGAGCAAGTCTTACCCGTTAGTATTATTAAAGAACTTTACCGAGGGCTTTTTGCATGAATGAGCCAAGCCTCGAGAAAATCCAAATTAGCCATGCAATCACTCAAGTTGTAAAAAGGCAGGAAAGGATTCCTAAAATATTGAGCCTTTTCAGTTGCATGCATGCGGGCCATTTCCTTCGGCCAGAATTGAGAAAGAAAATCATATTTGACTTCAAAATTCTACACAATTTTTCTTACAATGGTTCCAAGTTTCCCCCCCTCCCCTAAACTATACTTGTCTATCGCTGGGTAAGAGGCACATTCGCTCACTGAACAGGCCGTTCTATAGTTACAAGCCAAGAGAATTTATAGTAAAAGCCTCAAACTTACACATTTCCTGACTTCTGGTGAGAAAAGAGATTGTCTCACATAATTTATGTCCTTGAGCATCTTATTCCATCAGCTAAAGCTGTATTTATATGAGTAAATAAACCTATAAATATGCCCGTAGGGACTATAACGTAGCTTAGACCGTGCAGAAGGACACGCATGCGCAGTATAAAGGACAGCACATCTTCAGCTGAGTCATCACAACAGGATTGCCCTACTGTTTCCATGTTACACTTATGGATATTTCCAGGCAGTTATTCCCTCGGTAGTTCTAGAAGTTCCTCCTTTATATGCACAATCTGTAACTATACTCACGTACTTTGTTTCAAAGGTTATAACAACATGTTATACCTGACGTAGTATCATTATAAGATTTGCTCCAATTGTTATACCCGGTTAAGGGGTTGTCACAGTTTTAATTAACAACACATAACGTTGTCACAATTGAAGTATACCAGTCACAGTTTGTGAAAACGAACGTGCCGCAATGTATAAAATGCTTATGCAATTGTAAACATTTCAAGACAGATTTTAGACTTAACCATCCCGCCATTTTAAAACGCTTATCAAATGATGGTAACTTCATTGATGACAATAAATGAAGCCCTCCCACCGTGTAAGACGGAAGACTGCACTGTCACCATAGTAACGACAGGCTAACAAGGTTGGGGTGACGTCACGAGTCTTTTAAAAATACCGGTTTCCTTGTCCAAAGAGTACTTGAAATAACAGATTTTTGTTAAGCTTTAGAGCAAAATTATGTTCATTATTAGCTTTGCTCGTGTTAGAAGTTTCATAATTTTTTCATAGCAAGTAAAAGTTGCACACTGAAATAAAAAGAAGTCATACAGGGTTGTTATTTATAGGCTCTATGCAAATATACATCTCAACATTTTCAAACAATGAACTTAAATAGTTGACATTATTCCGGTTTCTGGTTTAACTCCATTCAAGAAGTTGCAAAGTGGCGCTGCTAGAATTGACCAGGTAAAAACCAGTAGAGATTGTTTTGAATAGCTTAGCACTGTTGTATGATAAGGTGTATATATAGCCATAACTTGCATATAAATTTGTGTTGATACTGACTCGGTATTTCCACTTGAGCTGTTACAATTATCGCTGAATATAGACTTGCAGAAAAGAGAGACGGCTTATTTTCTGTTGAAAGGCAAAACAATTTTTAAATAGCTAGAAAATGTTTCAACGGCTCATAGACAAGTTTTAATGCGAAATTTAAATTTAGAAACAGCAAATACTTAGTGAACAGTTTAGCTATAGTTCACAAAATAATGCACCAACAATTTCATTGCAAGTAGACTTTTATGTTACATATATCTCTTTAGAACTCCCCTTTTTAACAGATGAAAATACTTAGAAATTAAGTTCGGTTCGTGCCGTTACGCTGTAAATACTCATTGAGACTGTTTCTGCACGTTGAAGATAAAATTTTCTTTCTCTCAGGGTTGAATGAATCCAAACAAATATTATCTCTATGCTGTTTTCGCTTTGGCAACAAATTAAGTTCTATTTCTGTAAACGCAAAAAAACAGAGGTTTTGTAAGCTTTTTTGCGCAACAAAAATGACCCCTTTTAACTGTGTTTCTTCTCATGTTCTGCTGCACTGTAAGAACGTTTCTATAAGTCAGATTGCCACCATGAGTTTGTTTGCAAGGCAACGCATAAAATATGCAAAAGCAGTTTTCCAAAGATTTGTACCCAAACAGTCTTTCAAAGCTTTCTTTGCTCCTAACAAACTAGTTTACTTTTCGTTAATTCTACCAATCCTTTAGGATTTAGTCTTGTCTATCGTTGGACTTTTCCTTAAAACTCTTTTGGTGTTTCAATTTAACCTACCAAAAACATTTAAGTTTTCTATATAAACAAATTACAAGAACTGTTACCAAATTCAATTTCGATGAAACATCTACATTCGTTAAATTTCTCAAGCTACATTTCAAAGAAATTCTGAAAATCACACAAATTAAATCATACTGCACTAATCCAAACATTTAAACGAAAATACCTTCTTTTTAATAGTGTCTTACAACCAACCACTGTATTCAGGTATTCAAGTAATTAGGGTTTTTATGCTGCAAGTTGAATTTGATAAAGATTGTTATTATTATTATTATTATTTCCGATTATCATTATTATCATTTTTATTGATAAATGTACAAAGTGAATTAGCAAATAGATGAATGAGCAAATGTTGAAAGAAAAAAAGGTAAAACTGAATAGAAAACGTAACAAGTGAACGAGCGGAAGGAAAACAAACGAATGAAATAAAGAATAAATGACTAAATGAATTAATGAGTAGAAAAGGAAACGAATGGATGAATGTAAGAAATTACTGCTACTACATTTTAATGTGGCCGTCAATTCAAACAAATGGTAATCTTTCTCGTATTGATCCGGATCACCGATTATAGCGTGGCCTCGTTTGTTTGATCAAAACTCAGTGAAGCGTTCGTTGTTATTTTGGTAGTCGGCTCAAACAAGAACGACAGGAACAACGCCTTACCTAATATGGGCTGTGTGACGTCGTCAAGAAAAAAGACACTAGAAATCGAACAAGTATCAACTGAGGTTGATGAAACCAAGTTAGTTGAAAGGTAAAGACACACGGATATTATTTTGAAACTTTCAATTTTTAGAAAAGGAATTACGTATACCCCCCCCCTAAATCTCTCCCTTCTGCTTTCCTTTCCCACTTCTGTTTTCCCTTTATTCGCCCTCCGTATCCCTCTTCCCCCTCCACTCTACATCATTATTTCCCCTCTCAATTTTACTCCCTCTCCCCCCTTCCATTCTCTCTTCTTTTCTCTTTCCCTTTTCTACGCCTTCCCCCTCCACTTCACTCCACTTCCTTCTCCTCTCTCCCTTTCTCTCCCCAACTCCCTCTCTCCGCCCTTAATTCAACTCCCTTCCTTCTTCCCCCCTTCCACCCTTCCTTCCCCTCTGTCTTCCACTCCTCTTCTACTCTACCTCCTTTGCCCTCTTCCCTCCGGTCTGCTCTCCCTCCCTCTCCCTCTTCAATTCTACTTCCCTTCTTCTTCCCTCTTCTCCTCCTACTTTTGACCTCCCCTCCCCCAATATGAGCCACTTAGGCTCGAGAAAGGATTTAGCTAGCCAGCTATCTTAGATTGTTCGTTGCTTTCCAAAGTCTCGGCTTAGATTTTTAAAAGGCCGTCTTGGCATCTCGGACAGTCTCGGATTGACCATTCGTTACCCATGATTCATTTACAGCTCCCCAAGTGATGAGAATGAACCACAACCAGTGATTGAATGGAATCGGGAGCAACAGGAGGTGAATGAGAAGAGCGCCCTTCTGAACTACGAAGAAGCTGTTGCTCTACGGCCCTCTGATCCGACTGAGCTGTGGGAGATTGTGAAGAAAACCTGCAATGAGAAAATTACCACCAAGGTTGAGAGCGTCAAGAACCGCCGCGGATGGAGAACAATACGAGTGTTTGTGTCTTCTACCTTTCGCGATTTCCATTCTGAACGGGAAGTGCTTGTAAAAGAGGTTAGTTTCAGCTGACAGAATACTACATCAGGACCTTCGATTAGATTCTAATATATAGTTGAGCATGACGAATTGAGGTTCTTTGTTGAACTAGCCCAGGCCTCAGTTCCTGAAAATCGTCGGCTCCTCTTAGCTAAAATGATACCTATTTCCGACTTTCGTTCAACTACGTACCATGATGCTTTGCGTTTCCGTTTTCAGTTGTTAAAACATCTTGAAATCTTTGTGTAATTTCAATTTTATGAAAAGTTTTTACTTTTTTTTTCGTACTAGAAATCATTGGAATGTCTAGAACCTCCAAAACCCACACAAATTCTCGGCCGATATTCCAACATTCTTAAAACCGGAAGTGCAGACGAATTCTGGGTTTTGTTAGGAACCAAAAAAATACAAATAGTAATTTACCTTACCAACTGAACTAAAATGATTCTCAACAAACTGAAATATGTTTAACTTGAAAGGTCTTTCCGGATTTGCGTCTCTGGTGCGAAGAGCGAAAACTTCATTTGGTGGAGTGTGATTTGCGATGGGTGAGTAACGTGTTTTAACACGTTAAAAATAGTAAAAAATGTTTTTATTTCGTCATGTATAGGACACTTATAGTTTACATATCCGTTCAACCTATGTGTGGTGAAAAAAAACAATAGTTACTTCATAGAATAGACATCACAATTTATAAAATACTCTACTCCAAGAATCTAAAAGGGACTCTCATTTAACCGTTTCTCAATGGTTGATCTCAAGAAAGTTTATGAACTTTAGCTTTAAACAGACTGGACCAGAACTACGAAGGCTAGCCATTGGGTGTAAGTATTTTGTTTTCTCGCAACACGTTAACGGGAGAGAATCTGGACTTCAAAATGTCCAACGAAATCATTCGGCCATAACGTTATATTCAGCCAAAAGTTACTTACGATACCAGGGAACTGGTACTCCTGAGTTCCAACAGCAAGGGTAGGGGGGTAGGGGGTGCATGAGCCGAGGTTTTAGTAGTGAGAGTGGTTATATTGAGAGAAAATAATAAGGTAGTGGTATCACATACTTTGGCTGCTGCAGTTGTTTTTAAGTGCTTGAGTCAGTGCTTTTATATCGATTATATTAGTAACCGCTAGCAATGGTTGTCTTCTGGTCCTTGTCCACAGACTTCATGTAAGACCTGTCTATACTCTTTATTTATATTTGAATGTGATAAAAGTGTTTCTGTGTTGGTTACTTTGGACTTGTTTTTCGTTCAACTCAAAAAGGGAGTTCCAAAAGACTCAACTACAGAGGAGACAATCAGGATCTGTTTAGGAGAACTGGATCGTTGCTGCGAGGACAATACAGTGCCGTACTTCCTAAATCTGACGTGGTAAGGCAATACAGTGCCGTATTTTCTCAATCTTGTAACGCGGTAGGGCAATACCGAGTGCATGCCGTACTTTCTCCATATAACCTGGTAGGGACAGACTGGCGCCTTACCAACTGGGCTAACGAGGCGGCGTCAGACGGCTAGCTCATTTTAAACATTCAGCTAAGTTTAATGCTTATTTGACAGTTAACAATAAACTTCAACTGTTTGTAATCAGCTAAAATATCTATATTACTTGGTTATCATGATCAGTAAATATAGTTAACCCGGGTCAGACCTCAACTCACAACAAATCAATCCTAATTATAAAAGACTGATAAATATTTTGTCTTCGTTTCTTTTTTTTTTTCATTCATTCAAATTTTTTGTGTTCTCTCAGTGAACGAGCAGGCTGGGTTCCAACATCCGGGGATGTGTCACGCAATCTGGCCGTGCAATATGGACTCGTTCTCGGACTGTCTGTGACAGAAATGGAAATCGTGCATGGCGCATTTCGCAGGTGCAATCCTAACGGTAGGAGAATTAATTTTTATCCCAAAACGTCAGTGATAGTTTTAATCTCAGTCGCAATAGGAAGCATTAAGATTGTTTTGAGAGTTAGCGGCCTTCATCCGGGACCGACTGCGCAAAAGATGGCGACTAGTGTATTTACCCAAAATTCCTAGCGCCTAAACGCTTAATGTCCATAAAAATGCATAGCGAGAATCTGTATACCTCAAATTTTACACTAACAGTCACTGAGTCAGTGTTGTAAGTACAAGAAAAAGTTTTACGAACTGTTTACCTTCCCCGAGTTTCCTCTAGAGGCGTAAGGTTCGCAATGCATTGTGGTAAAATGTATACAACCGCCATCTTGTTTTCGGAATGGTCGATTGCTATTGTACTTAAATACACGCCGACGCACTAAGCAATTTCTTTATACAAATTAATTCAGTGTTAAAAGAAGCTACTTTGCCTCCCTCGGAAGCGAGTCATCTTGGGTCACACGTTTTTTTTAGGCAACTGCACAGTTTTTAATTTGTCACTTTTGTGTGACTTTACCCGTCCCAATACAGATTCACTCGCCTATAATGTTGTTTTGGTTGTTACATTGTTTAGAACACTTTTGTATAAGCAGCCTTTATGATATATTAAAATAATACTTGGCGTCGGCTTGATCCGCCCTACATTTCTTTTTAATGATAAAATGCAACATGCATTCGTGATTTCTACACAGAGTTCTAACAATCGTTCTGTTAGTTTTTAGTACAGAGGCTAAAAAGTAAACAGCTCACACAAAATTTCAGTACAGGAACTTAAGAATAACACAATTTAAAAAAGCGCTGACAAGTGGATGTTGCGACGGTTTGATAAACATGCAGTTTTTGCGGCTGAAAATTGTCGCCATGGGAACTTGGCGGTTTGGTCTCTGAGAACTCGACATGATTGACGGACTCACAAAAGCAAACTTCGACAATTCGACGCATATTTTAGAATCGCTACGCAATAAAATAGTAACGAAAAACTATGCTCAATTCTCCCATAATATTTGTTAATCTATTCAAGTCTTTTGTCAGCACGAACTGAAAATATTCTTTGAAGGGTTGCTTTCAAACACGCGACTTTTTTCTTCCAAAGACAAAACTACTTCTTTTGCTGGTAGACAAATAACTGAGACAAAGTGTTAAGTAATTGAAACGCTTTGCTGTCTTGTCGTATCTGGCAATTACATCTTGTTTATCCTTTACATTAATTGTTACGTAAACAAAATTTATCAACGAATGCTTGTCGACAAACCCCGTAACTCTAGTTTGGTAAATATTTTTAGTTGTTTAGCGTGGAAAAAGGAACGGATACTGGCTTTTCAATTGTAATCCTTCGCTGGAGTTAAGTGTGATTTTAGTTAATTTGCTTGTTTTTCAAAGCACTTTTCCTGATAAGGGACAGCAACTTCATGGAAGAAATCCCAGAAGAAGTAAAGGATGCTTTCGTCGACAGTGATCCAAAGGCGTCGGAAAAAGTAAAAAAGTTAAAAGAAATACTGCAAGAAAAGTTTCCGGTAAGTTGAAAGTTTCCCAGGCAATTTTCAGCTTGTGTAACAAAATTTCAAACACGTTTCACAGACTTAGTCGCTTACAGTATGTTCCTTTTTCATGGATAACATAGATAAATTGTAAACAGGTAATATAGTTAGAATGAAATTCTGATAAGAACCTTAGTCATGTTGGCAAACTGCTATCAACTTGTTTGTTTTACGTTAGTATAGTTTTTGCACCGAGTTTTTAACCATTAGAAATGTGTCTTCGAGCCACTTTTAAGCCCGTTTCAAACGCCGAGCTACAGCCGTGCTTAGCTCATTTGAACTTAGAAAATCCGACTTAGTTCAGCACGCCATTAGCACGCCGTTTGAAACCAACCCGCGCCATAGTCGGGAAGCACGACGAGCTAACCGGCGCTACAAGACTTTAGCTCGAGCTAATTAAGGTTTGTTCTGGCGCCGTGCTTAAATGGTGCCAAAACAAAGCACGACCGAAGCCAAGTCAAACCAGTGCCGTGTAACAGTCGAATAAGAGTCGAGCTAACTTTGCACGGCTGTAGCAAGGCGTTTGAAATGGGCGTTATCGTTTTACCTTGCAGTTATAGCTATTGAACGAAAAAATCCTCGGGATTTGACGTTAAATGCAGTATATACAACTAGTAAAGAAGGAATTCTTTACAAGCCTGTATAATCGATAAGGCTATATACTAGACAATAGCTGTAATAAAAAATGTATAAGTTTTCCCCCGTGGTAGCTTTCAGTAGATTTTGTCAAACCTTATTGAGTTTGCGCAGTATTTTCACCCCCATCTTCTTATAGCTTTAGACTCAATATATTGATCAAGGAGGTTAAACGAGTAGATAAGAGTTCCCAGGACTATTTCACTGCGACATTTGGGCAAAGGTTTTGAACGTCAAAGGGGCGTCAAAGCCCTGTGACAAGAAGATACCCATACATGCAAATTCGCTTAAAGTTCAGTACACAAGAAAAATTAGCATTATGCCGACTATACTGTATAAACAATAAGCCAAAACGTTGTAGCTAATTCATACTATACCCAGTCAAGTTTTATTTAATAATCGGGTAATACACTGACGTGTTTTAAACTACCCTTCAGGCTGAGAATATTGTCAACTATCAAGTCACGACCGACGCTAAAACCCTTAAACGATCAAAGGAAACCAAAGATGAGAGGGCCATAAGGCTTCAAGGCTTGAGTGGAGCCGACTCGCCTTTCTATAAAACGGTTAGAAAAACATTTTGCTGTATTAGTGGATCTTCAACGAACAGTCACCATTATCAACGTGTGTGATGGATGTGCAACGTGTTGAATATTGTTCAGTCCCCTGATTCATGGAGTTATATTTTTACCGCCCTCTCCGCCAGTAAACATAATTAATTTGGGATTTGTGTAGCAAACTTTTATCGGGGCAATAAACGTAGTAATCTAGGTAGAGTGCTTCTACAGCTTTAGCCGGATATCGTTTACGATACACGGTAAAAAATAAGTGTTCGAACTAAATAGAAAAACAATAAGCCTGGGTTTTATATCTGAGAGCCCTATAGAGAGAGGTCCAAAGTACATGTAATGATCCAATGTTAAAAAAATAAGTGTTCGAACTAAATAGAAAAACAAAATGCCTGGGTTTTATATCTGAGAGCCCTATAGATAGAGGTCCAAAAAAAAAGTAATGATCTAATGTTGCAACTTCACACGCTTAACAACCGTGTACCAAGAGATAGTGTTTCCCCTAGCTCTTTCATCTTAGGTTGTAGCGCACATCACATGAGATACTAATCTGTATGCGTTAAACCATCCAGGTCTACAGTTTCTTCAAAGATCGTATAGAGAGACAGTATCCTCTGGATCCTACACCCGAGGATCCTTTGGAAGCCCAGCAGACATCCCAAGAGGTACTTGTAATTCTTTTTGTTACAAAGGATCCAAGCTGATCCAGGTTTCCTTGTTAACTCTCATTTTAGTCTTTTTATTTCTGGTGCTTAAGGTTTAATAACCAATAAAAAAGTGTTTATGTGTATAAATGTAACATTTATGGGAGGTCGCTGGAGTGATGTGGCTATAGCCTATTTGTGACGGCAACAAACTTTACTTTACAGTACGTGTCGATTTGATCTTTCTAGTCACATCCCATAGCTGTTGCATTTTACACTTACTTTGTGCAATACCTGTTTTTAAGTGTTACTTCACGACAAGATAAAATTTTTGGATAGTTTTCCAGATTTCAGGAATAAGCTTCAAGTATGAATATTACTTGTAAGGAAGTGAGTTGTTGCACTTGGTAGGACAAACATTATCTGGAACAAAATTAATCGTTGTTCTCACGTGAGCTTGGTCTAGCAATGTTTAAGATACAGAAAAAATCAAACTGCTATTTTAAGCTAATATTAATCATTTTGACTTTGCAGTCTTTTATGGACGTTCGATCGCGAGTTGTTCTGGGAAGAGACAAAATCTTATCAGAGGTACAATCAAGCCTATGCTAAGTCCGCTTATGTTTGGTTTATTTATTCATTTTATAAGTAAATGTTATTCTGCTACTGCATGGGTTGCCCCATCGCCCAATAAATATCGGCCTGCTTTCAGGCGGTTTAGTGTTATTTTTAGCGCGGAAAACTCACAAGGCACGGCGTGGCCGCCATATTGGATTTGGTGGTAGAGCGGGATTGGACACGAATAAATGCCGGCCAATGCTGCTCGACCGAGTAATCTAAGATGGCGGCAACACCGTGCCTTGTGAGTTTTCCGCGTTAATAAAAAACCAACCGCATGTAAGCTAGGGGTACAAAACTGTAGTATTGTTTCAAGTGTTCTCTTAACAATTTAAGACTTGCATGTCAAAGCCCATCAGGACATGAAGGACATTTTCCAGAGACGTGTTGTCGTTAATTAACTCTCTGCTGAACCTAATTTTGGGTGGAATAAAATTTCAGTACGTTATCTCCTTAAAAGTTTTGAAGTGTACATTATAATAATTAACAGTACAAAACATAAGAAAACTGCTCGCTTTATGTTTAAAACGTTGTCTGTGGAAGTACGGCATGATATTCCAGAATATGCCGCTGCGTTTTTTGAACCGGTCCTATTATTGTAGCTTTCTAAATATTAACTTATTGAAGAAGGGTCAATTGTACCCAAGAGCATCCGATTGCCTTTTTTCATATATTTACCAACATATTGTTTCGTGTAATGAGAATGTGACAACATCTTTTAAGCCAACGATTACACTTTTGGTTTTACTAATGCCATAGCTAGCAACTCCTCCTCAGCCAAATGCCACCTAATTTCCTATGATAAGACCAAGCAGACCTTGTAATCTAGTTAGTAGAGAACAGGAAGACCTGCCGTCGGAAGGTAGTGGGTTTCGAATTGCGCCAGACTAAGACGTTTTCTTTTAACTCTGGGTGGGCCCGTTTCTTTTCTCGAGCAAGTTCTCGGAATGGATCTACTGAAAAGCTCGATTGGAATTTTTTTCATTTCATCAACTGTCTTTACACTCATCGATTAGATTGTGCTCGAACAAAGAAAACAGGGTAGAAAAGCTTCTGCAGATAGTATTAAGATTACAATTCTGTTACAGATCGAAGACTATATCCTGAACGACACCAGCCGCGCTCCTCTCATGCTTGTAGGATCAGCAGGCTCAGGTAAATCGGCCATCATGGCACGGATCGCTGCTACCGCTAGAGAGAAAGCAGAGCAAGGAGTGATTCCGTTGCAAGGGTAGGATAAATGTGAACAAAACGTCTCTCTCTTACAACTAAAACATTAGAACATAGGTAATGACAAAGGTCAATGATAAACTACATCGATGAAGCTCTTCCGAAAAGTTCATTTTATTCGAAAATTTCTAATATCTCTAGATAAAAGTGCCAAAAAGGGCAATAAATAAAAAGTTTCGAGATAATTGATCTAATTTAAGCCTTTTTAAGTGGAGATTGATATGAGCTATGTCGAGTATACGTTACTCATATCAACTTAACGACAGACATAAAGATTAGGCGGTTGGCAAACATATGTTCAAAGAGCGCAGTCACATCAGTTGTAAACGACAAATTTGCCTGTTTAAAGTGAAGTGCTCTATCAAAGATATCTCTGTGTGGTCCCAAGTGTCTTCTTTCTCCCATCTTGAATCCCCCCCCCCCTCCCGTCTTCCCCAACGCCCCCTGTCAGAGTTCAACTTTACGAGTGTTGAGGACTAAAGCTACACGAGTACATTATTACTAGAGATGAATCTGACTTTTATATCATTTTCATCGTGCGTCCAGTAACTTCAAGGATTGGCAAGTGTTTTACCATTTTGTTGGAGCTACCCCGGGATCGACAGACCTGGCGTTTTTCTTGCAACGACTAACGCAAGAGTTAAACACGCAGGTACGTAGGCAGCCCAGGTGAGAACTTACTTTTTTGGGGAAATGTTTTGCAAAGTTTCTTCCTATTCGAGCTAAACCATTATTGTGAGATAGGAAATGTACAGTTTTTTTGTTTTGGTGTTCTTTCTTCTCTTGTTCCTTTTAAGATAGATCTAACTTGCTATTGTTCATTGTTC
>JAOBAT010071202.1:0-15627 GCA_026413305.1 Hydrozoanthus tunicans | reverse complement strand
AGTCTTACCTTTCCACAGTTACCATGAGATAGTCAGTGATTATAGAACATAAGTCTTACCTTTCCACAGTTACCATGAGATAGTCAGTGATTATAGAACATAAGTCTTACCTTTCCACAGTTACCATGGGATAGTCAGTGATTATAGAACATAAGTATTACGTTTCAACAGTTACCATGCATAAGATATTCAGTGATTATAGTACAAACGCTCTACTTTTTAATAGTTGAATGATTATAGAACAAATTTCCTATCTTTCAGTAGTTAGGTGATTATAGAACAAACGTCCTATCTGTAGACAGTCATCCATGTACGTTTGGTAATTCCTAACTTTACGTAGCCACATGAATTTGGTTAAAGCTATGTGTATGCACCACTTAAATATACAGTATAAAACATAAGTAGAACGATGTGTTAGGAAAAACAAACATATCAACAAAATATATTATGAGTTTTGCTTTTTCAGAAGCACATGTAGTTATGAGATAACTGTATCAACAACGATGATATATTGATACATAAGTTATAAAAATGATAATGATAATAGAGTCGTCTGCGGTGCAGCTTGATCAAGGGTCTGGTGTGCGTCAACGCAGCATAAGTTATTCTCCATACGTTGAAAAGTTTTATCTCAAACGTAGTAATTCTTCTGATGCCTCAGGCAAGATAAGAATTGGTTCCAGTACAAGGTTGGACTTGCCCCACGTAAGCGTATCCAGAACAATAGTGGATGCCGGATCCCTACCCTCTGGACGCCGGATCCCTACCCACTGGATGGCGGATCCCTACCCACTGGATGCAGGATCCCTACCCTCTGGATGCTGGATCCCTACCCTCTGGATGCCGGATCCCTACCCACTGGATGCCGCATGCTTTGATCGTAGATTCTTTGAATGCTGGATGCATTATACAAGAGTTTTTATACAAGCACGCATTCCACCATCGTATTAGCGTCTCAAAGAGTACAATTAGAGACAGCACTTGATGTAAAGTTACCAAATTTCCTCTATTACAAAATGTTCTTAGTATGAACAATACACTTAACGTGTTTTTATCAAATTATAATGTGCGAGTCAATTCCAAACGCGAGCATCCGCCCCCCCCCCGGCAAATCCCGGGCATTTCATAGAAGACGAGCGCCTGGGGGCCGGGCATTTGGCAGTTAGCAGTGTCCCGACCCCAAAAACTTGCCTCAAGAGTTTTAAACACAATCATTTTGGAATAAAAAGAATATTTATCGTGCATTTGCTTTGTCTTTGTCCAGTATTTATTTATGACATTGAGCCATGGGAGAACAGGCAATAGGACTTGAGGTCCCCTTCGAGGCCTGCCACCCGGGACCTACGGTTTAACGTCCTTATTCGAGAAGACGCGAAGGTCTAACCGTTTGCAGATGTTAGAGCAAAGGCAGCACCATTCCTCAGTTATTTTAAGACCCTGAGTGAAGGTCCGGCACCTGGAATCGAACCCGGGCCTCCCGCACGACAGCCTGGCGCCTTACCAACTAGGCTAACCAGTGGGAGCTAGTGCCTCATTTCGTGACCCTAACAGTTCACCATTAGACCATGTGGCTGTTCGTTTTCGACTCCCGATATATATTATAAAGGCCATAACAACCTCTATACGTGATAAGTTGGATGGAGAGTAAAGCACAGTAGATGCACGATGACTAGTTTAGTTTCCGATTGCTATTACGCTCTTATTGTTAGAAGCCAGAGCTAGAATAAATTGTGGATGCTCGATTGGCTTTTATTGGGCGATACTGATCTTGCTTGTTGTTTTTTTTCTTATAGTGAGCTTCCACAAGAGGAGGGAAAATTGAATACCAACTTACAAACAAAGTAAGTTCCAGAGCCTTTTGCTGATGCGATGCAGGGTTAGCACTTGAGTTTAGGAGACTGCCTTTAAACTTACTTGAACCCTGAAAGTTTCTTGAAATGTAGTCTTAAAGAAAAAGATACTTAAGTCGCTTTCCAATTGACTGGTCCGGCCAGTCCGACCAGCTAGTTCTTGAATGGAACGCACGAGTTCTTAGAACTGATTCTTACAAGAATGGTCCTGCTCGTGGATCATCGTCGTTCAATTCTCCCGCCCTTGTCGTCTTAAGCGCGGAAATTTGTAGTTGTGGCGGGGGAAATGTACGCGCGCGTCTTCTTCTAAGCCTGGACCTTTCCATTTAAACCGGCCAGAACCAGTTCTTTCAAGAAGTGATGATAATAGCCGCAGTAATGCAATGATCATGTCTGGTTCATCTGTCCTGCATCCGTATATGTTCCTATATATCATTGTGTTCTTCTGTTTCCTTTCTTTGTGGGCTACTTTGATATAGCTCTCCGAAATAAAGGATATACTCTAGCCTTCTACCAGTACGACTGCCTTCTGTTTAGAATAGACTGATAGCTTTTTGAACTTGCGAAGTGTTAAATTTTGTTTTGTTACTCTACCAAGTAGTATTCTTAGGCCTGTTTTAAACGTCGAATTTTTTTCATGTGCCGAATCTAATGTAAATGAGCTAGAACAATAGAAAATGCTCATTAGCACTAGATTCGGCACATGAGAAGTACGACGTTTAAAAGCTGAGTTAAAATGTCTGTTCTTTCTTCACAGAGTGGGTATAATTGGCGAAGCAATGGATGGATTCAACCCACTAACGCTCGCTCCATTCGGGGAGGGTCACGAAGACAACTGCGATGCGAGCGAGTCCAGGCGAAAGTGAGTTGAGACAGTCGCAAAAATAATTCCTTTTCCACCACTGTAACTTTTGTGATTTGCTTAGCTTTTATTTGCATTTTACCCAGCGTGGTCAAAATCGACAGAATATCCATTTTTAAACATTGCTTTGATATTTTTCTCCAGTCCGCGTTGTAAGCTAACCCAAATTCAAAGAGGTTTACAGCCTTTTATTTCGTTTTTATTCGGGGTGAAACACCAAGGAGAAAGCATATCAAAAATAGCTGTTGTTCAGTTTCGTACTAAACCAGTTATTTTATAAACTGTGTGCCTGTTTTTTTAATTTTTGTACTCGAGCCAAAGTGGCTCATTAGGTCGACGTTTTTCGCTGGTTTCCGTAATGCTTAGCGGACGGGAATCTTTGGCTGTCCCTGGACAGGACACTAATCAGTTGCAGGTTAATCCCGGTAGAACTGATACTGAGTCGACTGGAACAAGTCTGGTAAAGTGTTTGTTGTTCAAGGACACGACACAGTGGTCTGACCGGGGCTCGAACTCGCAACCCTAGGATTACGAGTCGTACACGCTAACCGCTCGGCCCGCTGCGCTGCCAACAGTCTTACACAGTAGGAAGAAGCGTTGTAATTCAGTTGCAGTTGATGAGCTCAAAGTGCTTTTTTAAAAGGACCTTGAGTGGAAGTGTTGGTTTATTTTGTCAACTTTGTCAGCTGACTGATCAATCATGAACCTGTCTAACAAGAATATTACGTTCGTTCGACTTCAATACCAAACCTATGACTTCAAATTATTTTTTTAAATCCTTTTTAAATTTTCAATAGTTTATTGTATCTCATCAATTTTTATTGACTACTTTTGATTCTATTATCATTTAAATGTAAATATTAAAAAATATTTAGATAGTTTTTTAACGAGTGTATTGCCATCATGTGGAAATATTGTTAATAAAAACCATTATTATTATTATTATTACTATTAATTTTTTTTCTTTACAACAGTTCTATCGAAGAAGAACCAGGAATATCTTCCGTCCAAGGTTAGTTGGCAGTTGTTGCCATTTTTTCTTCTTTTATTGTAATTTTACGAGATTACAGTTAGGACTGATTGTAATTCTCTCGAATTTGCTTGAGTTTGGAAATTTTTTTTCCCGTTTAAATTTTAAACCACGTCTTTCAACTACTCTCGAAGCAAGTTAACAGCATAACTTAGTTTTATTAGCTAATTTGTGCTTGTAAACTGCAGTAACTTTTGATACTTTAAGAATAAGATAGTGTATTGTTACTGATCTTTTTGTTAATGTTGATATTGTCATATTAATATCATGCTTGTGATTATTACTTTATAACACTGTTATTGATGTTTAGTTGTTGTTGTTGATATTATTATTATTATCATTGTTACTATTATTATTATTTTCATTGTTATTGTTCTTGTTTGCGTTTACATGTGACTTTGTAGCCGAGCATTGGTTAAACTCACACCGTTGGAAACGCTTTGTTATATTGGCAGGCAGCGCTGTGTCACGTGACGAACTTGATGACGCTAAAGAAGAAAATTGAACGAACAACTTTCCATCGGTGCTTCCCTCGCCTAACTGCAGCATAAATGGCGGTGCTTCAACACAGAAGTTCAGATTGAATAACCGTTTAGCACTCCTCTCCCTCTGTTTAAAAATACCATGCGCTACCCGTTTTTATAGGTTTCACGTGGCAAGCTTGCTTCTTGCAAGTATAAAAAACGATGTTTTTCACTTTCTTCACTTCTGTTGGTTGAGTTTGACGTGTTGAATCTAACGTGTTTTGCATCAAAAGCATTTATTTTAAGAAATTTACATTGTTGGTAGCCGTTCAAACGGCAATGTAAATACTGTACTTACACAAAGTTGATAAAATATTACCCTGTGTTAGTTTCGTGTGTTTTAGACTATCCCATGCGAGAAATAAAGAAAAATATGTTTGAAGTTGTCATGTTCTTAATCTGGGGTGACTAAGCCATCTGTGTGTTCCTTTGGGGAGCTCGAGAATCTGGGAAGGAGGGGTGGGGAGCTACGACGGGGGAGTTGTTATTCAATATATGTACATGGCGATTTGGACAAGGAGGTGTCAGTTTTTTGTTGTTATTTTTAAACCCTTGAGCTCTTTTTATGCAACTGCTATTAATTAGATATTGTTCGTCTGCGACTCTTGATTCCTGCATTTCTATCGTATTCTCAAATGCCCGTTGCGTTTTATCACAATCTACACGGCTCAATCTTTTTTTAACTAAAAAATCAGTTTCAATTTTTAGAGCATTTAGATAGTCTTCGAGAAGCCATTGAACCTTGAGTATATTTGAAGACACGGGAAAGACAGTTTCATATTTTATATTTAAGCAATAAAATTACACGAGGGGAATGTTTGAAGAATGAGAAATTTGAAAGCCGCAGCCGTTCAATTTCACAAACACTACCGAGTGTTTATAAAAAAAAGTACACAGCACGGAAAATGAGTTTTATTCTGGATTTGCCCGCAATTTGGGAGTCCTGCAGATGAACAGTTAACTGTTTTGCATTATATTATTTTTAAGATTTCAGCACCATGATGAGTACAATTTATGTCTGCAATCATTTAAAATTATAACAAACAAATATAAGAAATCGAAGAGACGTGAATTTATTCTCAAAATCAATATTTTGCGTTCTGAAGCACTTTAAAAAGGTCCAGCGTATTTTGATCAAAAGGCAAAAACGTAGCTACTAAAATAACTTTGCCGACGGCTGAATTAAAAACATTGTATACATTTGTCACCCTTCTTTTTTTAAAGAAAATTTTAACTTCGACAATAAAAAAAACCTAGCATCAAATTCAAATCAGGGTTGCTAAAGTTCGCCAAACACGACTACGGTTACTGAATAGTTAGACCTTCGTGGCTTCGTTAAACCTTATTGGTTCCGGGTTGCAGACCTCGAAGGAGGTATCGATTTCTGTCGCCTGTTTTCACGAGACTCCTGGAGTCAAAACGTCATAAACAATAGATAAGCTACGTGGCCTCATCTGATCAATATCACTGCATCTTAGTCGCGGTACTGAGTTGTCATGATCAGTGCTTAAGGATAGTGTAACAAACAGCTGTGTTAATACTTCAAGATATCACACCACTTCTTAAATGCTGATTATAGTCAACTGCTCGCTTTCTGAGTGTGTTTACTTGTATGGTTTCTGTAAATCTTGACTAACATCGATTGCGCATACCGAGAATGTCAAAGAGCGACGAAAACTCGCCATTGCTTGGACAGCTCAGTGCAAACAATGTACCACGCGAACGAAAGTACGTGGAGTACAAAAGGAGATGGTATATGTGGGTTCTGTTTGTTCTTACGAGCACTATGTCGACCTTGCTTGAGTACACATGGTCGCCAATACAAGAAACCTGTCAACTTGTCTTCGGTTGGACGAACCAAAACACGTTAATTATCGGTGCGATAGAATCGGTTTCGAGTTTCTTGACGATTTTACCATGGGCATGGGTTCTGGACAACAAAGGTACGAGGTTGTAGCGAATTTGTGTTTATAAAACTTAAAGAGAGTGATCTAAAAGGATAAATCAATCTTTCTGCGAGCCTTATCGCAGTTTTTAAGCTATTTAGAGAGATCAATCTGCTGTAATTCAATTTACAAAACTTGTCACGTACTGGTTTAATTACCAAGCCGATAGGTTTTAACATCCTGAAGGATCTCTTGTAGTTTTGCAAGTTATTATGGAGTATAAAAAACTCGAAGTTTCGTGTCTTAAACACTTTTTAAGACTGATAAATTTTTACAATTTAAACGAGTTTAGCCCGCGGGACAACCACAAAATTAATTCAAATGGAAGATTTGCACTTAAGATTTTTTTTTATATTTATTCAGCTGACTGGAATTACTAAAACATTTTGATTTTGGGCCCGGTCATGCAATATTCAAACCTATCTTTCAAAACTTGTTACGTACTGGTTTAATTATCATTCCGATAGGTTTTAATATCCTGAAGGATCTCTTTTAGTTTTGCAAGTTATTATGGAGTATAATACTCGAAGTTTCGTGTCTTAAACACTTTCTAAGACACTGGTACATTTTTACAATTTAAACGAGTTTAGCCCGCGGGACATCGACAAAATTAATTCAAATGAAAGATTTTTCACTTAATAATTTTTTTATATTTATTCAGCTGACTGGAATTACTAAAACCTCTTGATTCTAAACAAGTTTAGCCCGCGGGACATCCACAAAATCAATTCAAATTGAAGATTTTTCACTTAAGAATTTTTTTATATTTATTCAACTGACTGGAATATAATTACTAAAACCTTTTGATACTGGGCCGCCCGGTCACGCAATATTCAAACCTTGCCTGACTAGCTAGATTTAAACAGGCAAAGGAAAACTATAAACACCACGTAGTTACCGACTCTAAGTGAAAACACATAATTTTTCTTTAGAAAAGAACGACGGCTTGTTTTCAGTCCGAGGCTGCGGGTTCTTAACTGATATACTTTTATAGATCTCAGCCTCAAATGTACTTCAATTGATCTTTAACATAATTGTTAGTGTTCAGGGAAAGTAGTTGTTATTTCACATACGTAGAAACACAAATAGCTTTATTCAGTTGGCTGCACCCTGTCATTATTTGGCCGATAAGGTAGAAAGAAACATATAATATTTATTATTAAAGTAAATAAGATTTAAAGCAAACTTATTTATGCACAACACTAAGAGTATTTTTGCTCTTACCATCATTATATTCTTAGCTGATAAAAGAAATATTTCCAAATTCTTGCTCAGTGTCCAAAAAAAGTCTGTTTTAGTAATTTTTCCTGGTAAATCGGTACATGCTTGAAAAATGCCAAATTAAATACAAGCTACATGAATACATTATAGTACACGAAAAATACAGGAAACCTAACAACAGGCAGGGACCGGAAGCCACAACAGCGTCAGCCAACTACTATGGTCCCAAAAAAATAAAAACAAGTAAATTGAAATCGGATCAGGTTAAAAATAAAAAGGACGAGTGGCGTTTGGCGTCAAATTACGGGCAGCGTTACAGGATGGACAGATTTCCAAGAGCGGGGGACGTCTGGGTCGAACTTATAATTACTGGATAATGACTGGTTCGAGGTAGTATTTGTGGAGAACATACTTAAATTGGTTCATCGTGAGGTTTTGGGGTAGTTTAAGGTCTTTTTCATGTTCTGGTTTTTCTGTTGATGAACGAACTCTGAAAGGTTGAGGTTTAAGAGTGCTAGTAGAGCGAAACCTTCAAACAAGTTTAAAATATCTAAAGATAAAGTTTGACCTGTACAATATTCCCTTAGACATTTGTTACCAGTTTTTAAATTTCGGAGAACTCAGGGAAGAAGTCAAAACAATGGTATTTTTAAGGAACCCAATTTTGTCGGGGAAGGTGGTGGGTGGCGGCACATACCCCTTACCCCACCCCTCCCCACTTTTTCAGAGTTCAATTTCTCGAAAACTGACTTAGGGGTATTGGTTGTTATTGTATCATGGACTCCTCTCTCCAGAAAAGAAGGCGTTGGTGCAAGCACTTTATCAATATCTATTTCGTTGAACATGATATTTGCTCCTGAAATTCAGTATTTTTGAAAAAAGGTAGTGGGTAGCGGCGCATAATACCTACCCCCCAAATTGGGTTCCTAGGAAGTACCATTGTTTTGACCTTTTCCCTTACGAAGACAAAACGCGTATTTTAGCGCCATAAAGCCATGAAACTTTTTGAGCTCATGAGATATGTGGATGTCACATGATTATGAAGGCGGGAGATCAATCTAACTTTCCAGTTCAGATTGTTGTGATCACGGTGGCCCCGTGTTTAAACAAAAAAGTAACTTATGAGCTCTAAACGCTATAGTGTAGAGCAGCGCTAGTGTTACATATGTTTGGAATCAGTCGTTTGCACTGAGTGCACTCAGGTAAGCACTTTCTTCCATTTACAGTCGAACAGCAGTGTTGGAAAGCCCTTATAACTATAAATTAAAATACCAATGACAAAATGGCTTCCGTAGCACTTTATTCTTTTTTATCTCATGTTCTTATAAAAAAAGGTTCTACAAAAAAGAGTGTAGGAAGAAATCTAGAAAACCACTGTTGAGGGCCGATCTTAATCTGTTGCCACGTTTCCTTTCAGGTTTGAGGCACGCAATCATCATATCTGTCATTTTGCAATCACTCGGTGCAATCCTGGTGGTATTTCCATGCGATAACCATCTGAAAGTAATTCTAGTTTATCTGAGCTCTGGAATCCTTGGGATATCGAACATTGTGACTGAAAGTTTAGCAATCATGGTGCTTGTTGCGGCTTGGTTTCCCCCTAAACAGCGCACTGCACTGACAGTTTCCACATTTTTAGTGACGGATCTTGGACTAGCATGCTCCAACATCATTGGGCCTTATGTTGTACCAGATGTTACAAGGTACCGCTTAGGCCACAAAGTTGACATTGCCGTTTTACGTAACGAAACTTCTACAGAACAGATTGAGTTTCTAAAAGAGAAAATTTCCTTTTACGTGACGCTCGAAGCGTCGATCATGGTCTTTTTCCTGATATGTGTCTACATATATTTTCCCAGCAAGCCCCCAACTCCGCCATCGGAGTCATCTGTTTTTGCCAGAGTTGATTTTCTGCAAGGAATCAAGATGCTATTGAGAAACAAGCAGTTTCTTATTTTGGCAGCTACATTTTGTTTGGCTAACGGAGTACAATGGGGTTGGATAATCGTGACGGATGTAATTCTTTCTGGAGTAGGAATCAGCCAGAAGACTGCGGGATGGATCGGGTTCGGTATGAGGATGCTTGTCTTCCCTGCAGTGATAGCGTCAAGGTAAAGTTCTACACTTTATTCTGGCCCGTAACCTGGAATGTTTTTCGGGGTATGGTCCCCCGGCAAACTTTGAAAATTATGGTGTCTGAGACTGAAAATGAATGTAAAACAGGCTGACAAACCAATCTTAAAAACTTGGATGCTACTCCAGCTTTTCAACTTCAAAATCAACCTAGAAAAGTAGAAAAGATAGTAAATTGCTTTTTCAAATAGTTATTCAAAAAAGAAATGGACCTTTGCCTCCTTTATGGGATACGAGCGCACCAATCGCACCCCCTCCCCCCCTCCTTACCCCAACTCCCTACGGGCCTGTTACTGTTTATGTGTCGGACACTTACCGCACTTGGCTAGAGAAGCTAGGATAGGGAGCTCAAACTGGTAAAAGACTTTGGCTGAAAGAGTAGAGCTTCTTTGCTAAGTGATGAGGACTTTAGGACCTCACTAACTTGCAGCGCTTGTTTCCAGTCCTAACCATGTTTGGACAGCCATTTTTGAAAAAGGTCTAGTCCTTTTGGTGTTGATGCACAGCAATATTGTGTTTTCTCTTTTAGTTTGTCCTATCGGTTTCGTGACTACATTAAACACATCCTGGCGATTCTGTTCTTGTGTGCAGCCTGTTCACAGTCAATCTTTAGTTTGGCGTGTAATCAGATCATTCCATTATCAAAAGAGATCCTATTCGCCACCGCTCTCCTACATAACATGTTCTTTTGCGCGAATGAACCACTACTGTACGACCTAGCAGCCGAGTGTGCCTTCCCAGTTGCCGAAGGACTAGTCTGTGGAACAATACTGACCTTAACTTGTATGGTAGAGTTTGTTTTCTATGGGGTGTTCACCTTCTTGGTTGACAAAAGTAACAATCCTTTATGGATGAACTGGACCCTAGCTGCAGCTGAATTTATCTGCGTTCCCTTAATTCTGACGTACAGAGGAAAACGTAAAAGGCTGAATATTGATCTTTCTTCACAAAATACGGAAACATGTCAAAATTAAACGGGGAAAGAAAACCTAGAATCCTTGCGAGCCGTTGCAGCTTTCAGGTCCCCGGTTTCTCATTGGACCAGACGGTCCATATGATTCCACTGGTCAGGCCCGGTTCAAACAGTCGCACTTTTGCCGTGTCGAATTCAATTCAGTCCTAGAATTCAATGAGATACGGCAGAAATACGGCAGGAATTCGACGTTTGAAACCATTAAATTCGGCGAGTCGAATTTGAGTCGAACATCCGGAAAACTTTGCCGCATCTCCGGCAAAAGTGCGACACTGATTCATATGGTCACATTTCTGCCGTGTTTAATTCAACGCAGACATTATATTAAGTATTTTAATATACAACAAGTTAATTTTTGGAACAACGCATGCGCAAGCCAAGCGAAACAAAGAAATGGCGGCTCGAGAGCTCGAAAATCAAGGTGATGTGGATGAAAGCTCGGACTCAGAGAACTCAAGAACAAAGAAATATTGCTGGAAATAGTTCACTCAACAACTCATGGGATGCGGAAGAAAGCGAACAAAGTTCAGAGACAGAGATATTAAACAGTGGTAGACTGAAACGGCGAAAAACTGCTTATTCAGACGAATAACGAATATCCCTACAATACAGCAAGAAAAGTGAAGTTTATAAAAAAGTGTTTAATAGCTGAAGTCTAGAAGTGGTAAAAAGTGCGACAGACAAATTCGACTTTTGAATCGACAGTCGAACTTCCTTCGAACTTCTGCCGTATTAATTGAATTGAATTCGACACGGCAGAAGTGCAACTGTTTGAACCAGGCCTCAGTCGCGTGATTTTAATACAGCGGCGAACAGTACTGATGCAGGAAGAAGATTATTTTGGAAAAAAAAAACAACATCGCATTGTGTGCTTTGTTTTTCATAAAGTGAAAGCGGAAAGCACTTCAAGTGCTGTGGAAGTGGACAAGCATCATGTCTCAACTGTTTGTTATTTTACCTGAGCCCTGATACCCTTATTTTTGTATATTTGCAACTTGTTATCCTTCGAAAAATTACCTAAGGAAAAATCGTCGGTGTGTAGGCGAGTTTCAGACTTGTTACAAATTAGTTAACGTTGACTGTTACTTGGTTGGTAGTTCGAGACAATGGTTTCTTTGTTTAAAGCGGAACTGAACCCTAAAATCAACTTTATCAAACAAAATCTTTAGCCGAGTGTGAAAACGATATTTTAAAAAATTCCTCGTATCGCGCTGACTTTCCGAGAAATTCGAGTTTCTAACACGTTACTAGCCGCATTTTACCGGCGGCTCAAAATAGGGGTTAAGCGGAGAGAGAGTGGGGCTATGACGTCAGCTATGGGTAAGAGTTGGCTTGGACTGAAAGAAATCATCATTGGAGTAAGATGCCGCACACAACGTAAGTTGTAACTTTCACTCTTGATTGTGTAAGCGAGCTTATGACAACAAAAACAGTTCAAGCGCTCACTCGCTCCCCATAACCTACTTCACACGTTACCTTCGTTTACCGCTGACAAGTCGACAAGCGCCCACGCTCAATGACCCTAAACGACCCGAAACATGTACATACAAACTAGAATTTCTCGGAAAATCAGCGCGACGTAAAAAAAATTCCCTTTAGATATGTTTTCAATACTTCGAAGGATTTCATTTTAAAAATGTTGATTTTAGAGTCCAGTTTCCCTTTAAGGTCCCGAAGGTGTTTAGATTTGAAAAGGATTGTTTGTAAACATAACGTCATCTGAAATCCGCCTAATGTTTACCCAATTCAGAGACTGTGACTTAAGCAGCAGATTGATCTATTGCCTTTTTATTCTTGGTCTGTTACATGCCACGTGCGTCACGCTTCATTCCATCCAAAATAAACTTCAAAACATCTGTAACTAAAAGTTTTTCTATCGAAAACTCTAGCAGTTACGGATGTTTTAAACTCGACTTATCTCTTTATTTTGTAGCACTTTATTAGATGGACTGAGGCGAGACACACGTGATCTGTTACGTCACATTGTTGGTCTTTTGGAGGGGACACTTTTAGCGGGAAAAATTCAAAATTCTACACGTCGTATCTTGGCATACTTTCATCGTATGTTACTCAAACTTGGCAAATCAATGTTTTTTACAGTATACCTTTTGAAAACTGAAAAACTGATATCGTGTCATATGCTCTTTAAACAGATGACCACAGACCAAGTTTGGTAGCATAAAACTTTCTATATACATCTGATTCATACAAATTTGAATTGAAATTGCATCTTTCTTTAAGGTGCCTATGAAACAAAAGTTGTTTTTTCATAATTTTGCAACTTATGAAGGGATCAGAGAGAAAAAACTGTAAAAACAACCTGAAATGCGATTTTTTTTTTGTCTCCGAAAAAGAGACTTGTCTGGCATAAAAATGGTTTTAGACAACGTACTTCAAATTATGACTGAGCTTGCTAATCTCGTTACTTGTTATGTTGCTATTTTCATGTTTAAACTCCACAATAAATTACTGCCCTCTGTTTTTGACTCTTTTATATACTTTGCTGTCGCCCAAACTATCGAATAGCATGCCAGCTGCCAGCAAAAATCAGGGGGGGAGGGGGAGGAAGGGGGGACAGAAACAATATCGGTTTTCAAAAGTCAGTTAAAATCTTTTTATTTCAAAATTAAGATTTTTATTATTTTTTTTGACATCTTGTAAATCTATGTAATAGTTTGTAAGCTAGTTCCAATTTTTTTAAATTGTAATTTTAACTTTGTACGAGCGCTGAAACATTGTTAAGTGCTCCTAAAACGTATTTCATTATTAGTTTTTATTTTTATTATCATTATTATCATTAACATATTATTATTACAACCCATTTCTGCCCATTTCCCACACACTCAGACAGTCGAAAGATCTAAAATCAACAATTAACAAAGTTGACTCGCTCTACTAATAAGTGAATGTTCCGTAACTAACGCTCATCGATCATCTTTTATGGAAGCAATGACACTAACATAAACAACTTTTCCTCCAAAAAATAATCCACCTGATAATTAGATTTTGTCAGGAGCCCTTAATCTGATTTTATATACTGTTCAAGTCGTGATAGGACATTCCCAGTAGTGTAATATGCATACAGTGCCTATAGTAGGTTTCAAAGGCCCCGTCGCTTCTCCGGCACACTTACACTTGTAATACGTTTTCCCTCCATGCACAAATCTTTCAAATGCGTGTTCTTGCAATCCAATAGACGAACACGTGGCACCGAGAATCTTCTTACCCTAAATATAACAATGAAACAAAAAACGATTTTACATAATAACCTAGGCAGGCCCCCATAGTAATTTATGGCTAACACCAATTTTTGAATCGGAATTTCTGTGCGGCCCCCCCCCCCCCCCAACAAAATTTTGCTTCCGCCACACCCATGTTGAATCAATTTGTTACGCAAATGATAAAGCAATCTTGCAATCTTGCAGAATGCCGAGGTGCTAGCATGTTTATTCAGTATATACGCTATATACGGCAGTTGTTTGTTTTCTCAAAAGAAACAGGGTGATAACCGGCTACAAAAGCTAGAACATTAATTTAATCATGGATAAACTCAGGGACGCAAGCACAACTAACTTACACTACTTATCTCTTGAATAACATCAGCATATGTTTCTGGTCCAACAGCATTAACTCTAGAGCTCCTGTTCTCTTTCCAAATACATTGGCTGAAATCACATCGGGGTCCCTGTGGTCCTTGAGATCCGTTTAACCCCTGGGGTCCCTGGACACCCTGAGGACCTTTTGGTCCCGGAGCACCTATAGGGCCCTGGGAGCCATTATATCCTCGAGGGCCCATGGGACCTTTCATTTTGCTGACGTTTCTTACCTATAGGGATTTTCGAGGTTAGACTTCGTAGTCTATTTTAAAAAATTATTGTATATTTATATTTATATATTTAATATTTTGTCTAATTATTACTGTTTAAATATTTTTTCCCTCTACTTTTCTAGAATGCTTATTATAGTCGACGGGAAAGGAGAAGGGGTAAAAATCATCTCGTGCCCCAAAAATTTTAGTTAATGGGTAAAATCGTCGCCTCGGTTTAAGTAAATTCTTTAAACCTTTTTGAAAAAGGGTCACAGCTTGGTTTATCAAAAAGTCTCACAAGGTGTATTACAAAGTGTGTCAGGCACTGTTTTAGTTTTCCATACGCTCTTTTTTTATAAGAACTTTTATATAGGAACATGAGGCTAAATGTTACATGTTAAGAACACGCTGAGGCTGAGAAAAGGTGAAGAACATTTATTTATGATGATAAACTATTGTAAACAATTCATACAGTGTTATTAGAAATTTTCATTTACCAAATCGCAGTTCTTATATATAGGTGTAATTCTTTAGACAAACTGGAAAGAAAGTCAGTACGTACAATATACTATAGCTACCTTTATGTTATACAAATTAATTGTATCGCATACGGTATATGTAGTATTAGATCAGTAAAGATAGTTTAAGAACATGTTTAAGAACGTTTGAGGCTGAGATGCCGAGAATATTTAAGGGCGTTCATCCTCAGTCGACGTTCTTATAAAAAAGAGAATATTGTTGATTGTGTTAAGAAGAAGCTTTTCTTTGATGTACTTTGTAACATGGAGCTTTAGCGAAAGGAGTTAATATAATCAAGCGCTTCGTCTTCTAAAAGAAGAGAAACGAAACGCACGCCCTTCTTTGCGTTTCCTTCAGTTTTATAGTTTTTATCAAGGATTAGTATGACAAAGTTCTATAAACTAACGTATTTGAAGAATTAGATTAAGATTTGAATATGATCCAGAACTGTTTTGTAATTTAGATAAGGTGACTAAGTTAAGTTCTCGCACCTTTGATTCGAGGATTCTTGTGGCAGAAATGAGTGAGGTACAGAACTTCCTTGTCGAGTTAATATTTACCCAAAGGGATTCGAGTTCTTGGTAAACCTTTCAAAGAAATGGAGTTCAAAATTTGATCTGAAAATATTTCATGCGTAAAAACAAATTTATTATTTATTGGTTGGCAGAAAGTAACGTGCTATTTTTCTGCAACACAATAAATTCTTTGCTACCTGTAAAGGAAAGCAGTTTCACGAGGGCCTTTTATTGCCTCCTCCCCCC